>JASAND010012121.1:0-16809 GCA_030248195.1 Trissonchulus latispiculum
AGAGTTTTGCCACCTCCACTGATCTGTCTAGTTTGTCCACACCTTCAGGGTCCCGTAGAATTCCTCTTTCCACACTTCCACCCGAGCCGCGCATTCCCATTATCCAGTATGAGTCGGGCCCCCCTGCTGAATCCTGGCTCTTGCCTCACCAGCGAGGCCCTGAGCGCCTTGACCTCCCGCTGCCTGATTCACTGCGCCGCTGTTTTCGGACCACCAAGATCTACGTTGCTCCAGGCACTACTGCATTGTTCGCTCCCGGAAAGACGGTTCGTATCCTCGAACCGGAGGTAACTGACATGTGCACGCTTCTCTGTACAAATTGTTTCTGGCGGTATTCTTTGTCTTATCATGGTATTCCTACACAGATTCGCGCTGCTCCCCTCTCCCTTCTCTACGCGTCCTCTCTCCCTAAGTCGCGCCTGCAGTCCCGCATGCCCGCTGACTATAATGTTGAGTATCACTGTCCTAATCGTTTGTGCATGTCTGAACGTGTGCTTGTATTAAAAACTCGCTTGGGGTGGAATCGCTGCTACTGGACCACCTACCATGTCCCTCACTGTTCGCATGTTCTTGGATGCTTTGCCCCGTGTGCACCCTGAATTGTCGCCTGACTTTGCATGCCCTGACTTGTAACTGTTTGCGTGTTACTGTTTTGTGTCTGTTGATGTGTTCCCGTAAGAACTGATTTTAGTGATTGATTTTGGTAGATCTTGTCAGCCTTGTCGCACTACCCAGATAATTACCCATTCCCTACTGTTTTGATTCCCTTATTGCCAGTTAAGAGATAACTTACGGGAATGCACGCCTGTTTGCATGTTTAGTTACGTACTGCTCTGATCCGGATCTGTTGAAACGTTAATTGTTCAATGTATTAGCTATGGTGGGTATTGACTGATTACGAGTATGCGAACGAAAAAAGACAGCAATGAACTTTGATTCAGGAATTTGAAGCGTAGAACGTAGATACGAATTTATCTTTCCACTTGTGTTTGGACTAACTAACTTTCAATGAAATAGACGATTTTTGACGACAAATCGGGATTTTGCAACTGGTTATTGATTACCTAGATACGTAAATATGTATAGTTAATCGACTGATCGCACTGTTAATGTTTTTGTTGTATAGGCTCTGTGTTCGCTATGCTTTGACTAATCGCTTCACGTTAGCTTATTGTTATGTTGTTATTTGCATCCTGTTTGAACACGATTTACTAGACATTTGGTTGAGTAGAGCATCACGCAACGGAAAGATTGTAGGCTAGTACTTTTATCAGCTTGATGAAACAGAACTTAGGTTTAGTTAACTATGAAGATAAACACGAATAAACTTGGGATTAGCAGTCATTGTCCGGCCCGTGCTATGTCTGTACTATTTTTAGCTTGATATTTTTCTTTGAAGCTTGGCTGCCTCCACCCTTCCATCTGCTTGGATCTCATTCCGCACCTTAACCAAGTTTTAACTAACACTTGTTTTCTTTGGCTTAATTTTTTAATGTTCGAATATTGACCTACTAACGCCTCACACACCTACACATAGGTTCTTGGTTGAAGTTGACTAACCCTGTTGCAGAGAAACTAACCTGATAGATTTGAGCGATGCGTGTTCCAAGCGGATTTCGACACACTAACACCGCACTTGCACTGCACATACTCACCTCGCTTTCCTTGTGTTTGCACACGCTGATTTCCCAATTTTTCTTCTGTTTTGGGTTTGTTAGCAATTGATAGAATATAGACAAAAAGGAGCTGTAGACTTTGAAATTTGTTAATCGCGTGTGCTTAATCGCGCTTGTTTATTTGTGTTGCTTATTTGTTTGTGTTCGCTTATAGGCTGTTTTGCTAGCAGTGGTTTTTTTCTTTTTGGTTGGTCCGTGGTTCGATGCCCCGATTCATGATGTCAACGGCGACGGCGTTCTCCACCCGGATAGCTCCCGGCCCTTGGAAGTCTGCCAAAGGACCGCATACTTCACTCGCGGCCGTATCTACCCATCATCATCTCCCTGTCAGGGAAAACCGTGCAACACCCTCCTACCGGACTACGTCTCCATCGAAGCTACCTCTGCCCATCCACCTGCTGTCGATGCCCCGGCCAATACGACTTTTGGCGCCCCGGAAGCTCTGATCGAGGCGGACTATAACCGATCACCTTCCCATTCAATCTTCAATCCTGATTTCAACCTTTCACATAAGAGCTCTGGCCGAAGTGGACTGTAACCGACTATCTCTACTCTACTCTACTCACCAGTACGCTGTCATCGCCACCAATCTACAGGACTATAGAAAAGGATCCACCACTGTTACGGACCTGTGTATCATACTGTTTGTACATATCTTTTACTGCATGTGTTTGCTTGCCGTGTGCACAGTTACCATTTCTGTCTGTAATCGACCCTCCCCTTAATGAAAGATTACCCCATCTTTTGTGGGAAGGAGTGTGAGGGAAGCAGATAAGCTTGTTTGGGATTTTTGGATTTGGAGTTGGTTTTTGAGTCCGTAGAATCTGTTTTGAGTTGTTGCTGAGGTTGCTGAAGCTTTTACATTTTGAGCCTTGTTTGGATCGGTTTTGAGTCTAAAGGAGCCGAAGTGTGTACTCTCTATCTGTTTTAAGTCTCTGTTTTAAGTCCTGTTTCGAGCCTAAACTGTCCTCTATTGAACTGCGGTATCTGCCGTATTTGTTGAATTGTTGGGAGTCTTCTGGCTGACTGTTAGGTAACTTGTTTGGTCGTTTTCGGACATCTTCGTTCTTTGTTGAGAAACATACAAAAGACTCTAATAGAAAAAGGGGATCTTAAATCTAATTTCGTAATGCTTGAGCAAACTAGTTAATTGGGCTGTTTCTGACAATTTAGAGGTTAAAACTTATCTTTGGGGTTAATCAGGATTAATCGGGAATTTTGGGGAACCCCATGAGCCCTTGAGCAAACCACTATGTCACCTAAAATTACGTAACTTACACTCACACAATGCCATCGCCTAACATCTAAAGAAACACAAAGATTTTCCGACTACAGTATCCTAATTTACACGTCACGCACCTGGGAGAGTCGAGAGGCGGAGCTAAGGTTTTGACGGACAGGTCTCCCCCATTTTTCCAGTCAGTCTTGGGTTTTGCACTGATTGGGTTTGGTCGGCCTAGAGTGACCCGTTGGATTGTGTTGTGACTATACAGGCCAGTAGAGCCTTGCTTTATTCGTTGGCTAGCGGTGCCGTGAACCGTCTTCGTGTAACCTATCTCTGAGCTTGCGCCCTCGACTCTAACCATTCCAGTCCCTCAATTATTAGCTGTGATTCTCCGAGTTTGGATTTAACGCGCTCTCTCTCTCCGGATTTCAAAGGTAAACTTGATCTGCCATACCCTCAGGAGCGATTGCTGATTTGGGATAAGTTGTAATAAGTGAGTAAGTAAGGTGTCAATTTCATTGCGGACAAAAACAGGAGTTCTCTAAAATTGAGGTTGTTGCGAAAACTTTCGAACTGCTACTCTCTATCAATATGCAATATTAGTTAATGTAATTTAATCGGACGTAACTGTATTCTGATTGCGTATGTTCCTGTGCAACGTTAGCTGTTAATTCCTTGTCACCAACTGTTCATAATCGTTCATCTATTTGCTTGTATGTATCTTTGCAATATGCACAATTAGTATCTCTAAAACTGTTGTCAATTTCGGTATCCCTTTGACTTTGAGCTGTAACATTCATTGGGCCTAATCTTAACAACTTATTTGTATTGATGTCACTTGATGAAACAGCGATCTGTAACCATTAAAATTATTGTGTAGCTAGAGATTGATAATTCAGTGAGCCATTTCACCAGTGCTCAGCTAGTTCAGGTCCAGTAGATGATAAAAGAGAGTCATTTCACCAGCACTCTCTAGAGAACTGTTGAATCGATACTTAGAACCCGATTTGAGGGCGGTCTAGGCAAGATTGTGATAAAGCGATCAGGAACGTATATTGGGAGGCTTAATTCCTTATCGGTTACTTACCTAATTTGGACACAAACTGACATAGCCAAACCCCGTTTTATCACATGTGGAGCTCCCTCAGGCGAGGAAAAAACTGGGTGATTTTTCATGAGCTCTGCAGTTCAAACTAATTGAATCTGTCTTATCTGTTTGAAAATTATATATAAAGAGAAATCACAGCAGTGGACAAGTGTCAGGCTCCGGCGCCCAGGAAAGGAAAAGGAAGACAAGTGTTTGGAGATGAATTTGTGCAGAAAGTTGACTAACTGAAGAAAAGAAAATGCTAAAAACATTTCAGTATGAGCTGAAATTTTCAGTAAACCAAGGAACCGTGTCAAAAATGTGCCAAAAATCTATCGTTGTACACGATTTATTTACACGATTTAATTCGTGTCTAAATCGCGTAATCGGCTTCTTTTGATGAAAATCTGCTTCGTAGTTTTTGTAGGTAACCCAGTCAAGTAAGCTAGCAAATGCAATAAGAAACGAAAAGAAACACCTTGTACTTAACTTTTTCACGCTTTCATATGATTGCTGCCAAGCTGAAATAAAGTTGCAGCTACCGGAAAAGAAAAAGACAGAACAAAAAGTACCAAAAAAAGAAACGTGTGAAAATCGTGTAAATTTTGTGGGAAACGTTTGGAATTCGTGTAAATTTCATCGTGTACACGATTTTATTTTTGATACGGTTCCCAATATGGACAATCCTAATTAATGAAATTTAATTGTCACTGCAGCACCGGTTTTCACGTAGACTCCTTGAAATGCGACGTTGAGATAGCTTTGTCTCAGTGAACATTTGAGAAAACTTCGAAGCACTGTTCCCTATCAGTATAAATTCTACTACGGCAACAGGGCTGCAGAGTCTTGTCACGTACTCTTCTACTCGTTTCTTCCTAACAAAAAATCGAGAGAATATTTTTTTACAAGTAGGCCGAATACAGAACAGTAATCCAGTTTGACATGATGTCTTCATCAAACCGCTAAATCTGCCAGCACAGGAAACGGGTAGTGGATTGAATGAATGAAATAAGCTGAGGTTGCTGTCGGAGCAGCGAAACAGCGCAGCGGAAAACAGTGTCACGCAAAAATGACTTAACATAGAAAGATGAAATAGGATTTTTGATTATTGGAAGATAATAAAGATTTCTATGTAGAGATAATACTGCATTTTAGTCGTAAAGTATTGATCAACTGTGACTTTTGGTCGATGTCAGTTGAAAATATTACTAAAGCTTTAGTATAAACGGAACGAATTAAGCCGTGTACTTTTTAGGACAGAAGTGTGAAAGGTTGAAATCAGGATTGAAATGCATGCGTCGAAATCCTCTGCGGAGGAAGCTAACTTTGAGTACCCCAGTTCGTGCACGCTAAGCTAACCAGATGTAGGAGACAACTGTTTAGTTGACCTTAGCTTAAAGCTATTAAAAACACTATGCAAGCTAAGGCTAGCTGACCAGTTGTCAACTACATTCGGTTAGCTTAGCGGGCACGACCGAACCTGTTGTGGGGTGCTTAAGGTTAGCTTTCTTCTGCGCAGAGAATTTTGTCGTATGCAAAAGATGTGAAGAAAAGTCCGGTACAGCATGGGGATCACCGAGCTTTGGGTCACGAGTGAACGCTCTAACGCAGCGCCACACTCCCCCCCCCCCCCGAACAGCGAGACTAGATTATTGCACTGATTTCAATCGTTCTGTGTTGCTGAAATTTAACAGAAGGATTCGAAATTAACCAGTTAAAGCATTTTTTACTCGTTCTTCATGTCTGCTTCACCTGTTGGAGCGTGAATATGCCTTCGCTTTTTAGGTATTTTGAAATTTTTGTCTTTCGGCATCATGCCACAGTTCAAAGGTTGGTTTAAGCGCTACCGTTCTTGTCGGGTATTGGTACTGAAGACCGTGTGAAACAATAGGAAACCTTGCAAGAGAACCTAACCATATAATTTTGATGTTGAATTACACGCCACTAAAACCAAAGAAAGCACAAAGCACAGGCACAGGCACAAGCATGTGGTTGTATAAAATGTTCAACTGAATTCAACTTTGCGTTGTGCTTGTTTTTGTGCTTTCTCACTTTTCTATAGTGGCAACCGGTTTGTGCTCTGCCTGCGGTGTACCAGGCTTAGAGCTTGACTCGGAAGGCCAATTCTGGCCAGCCTGTAAATGCAATGGGTGTGGGTAAAACCCGGCCCCGGCTCCGGCCCCGGCCCCGGCGCACCTGGGTAAAACACGGCCCCGACCCCGGCGCATGCATTGTTTTAGGTGGGTAAAACACGGCCCCGGCCCCGGCCCCGGCGCAGGGTAAAACCCGGCCCCAATGTTTAGAAAACCCGGCCCCAATGTTTAGAAAACCCGGCGCAATTAAACAGGTGCATATACGTGATGTATTATGGATGCAAATACAGAATACATTGTATTTGCGTTTAACTTACGATAATGCAAACAGTACGTATATATAATCCCTTGCAACAATGGAAAAGTATATTTACGCATTGTTTTGTTTTCATTATGAATTTTTCACAGTTAAGTCACGCAACTACATATTTTTCTTATACATTGCGTTTAATGAAACATTTGCATTTAATGAAATAAGTGTACAGCAAAAGTTTTGAATTTATTTTTACCATACATCACGATGTTTTAAAACAAGTTGAAACCAATATATACGTAATTAAAAAAGCATTCAAGAAATTTTGCTGACATAGTTACACGAAATAAAGAAAATTAGGATAAATTTTAATTGTAAAATTCAAAAATTATTAACTTGTAAAGTTTACTGTAAAGTTTTCCTGTTCTCCTTCATGTCCCCCTTGGAAAACGTAAAACCTAAATTTTTAGTCTGTAGGCAAAATGGTAAGATGTCGTCGTGATGTCAAGCCGTTGAAACCACCGCAGAGAGCGTCAATATGAGCCCAAAAGAAACGTGGCGGCTCATATTAGCCAGTATCTTGTCCTTTACCGATTTAGATGCTGGCTCATATTAGACGTTTTAAATCTTGTCCTTGGCATATTTAAATGTTGACCATCATAGCTCATATTGCATTTTACATGCTACTGCAAGGAGCATTTTTCCTACTTGTTAATAATAATATTGGATAATTTTAAGATTTTTAATCGGTTCTTACAAAATATACTTCATATATTTCAAAATTATTTATTTTCATAAGTACCAACCATGAATTAATACAAAATAGCTAGAAAAGGTTGCGTAACACACTGTAAAGTATTAAACTCAACTCATAAACTACTCCTTAAATCTTTACACATATGCGTATTTACACATACACCTCTGTCATACTGCATAAGAATTTACACTATAAGTGCGCCGGGCTAGTGCGCCGGGTTTTACCCACTTATTAAACTCTGTGTGCGCCGGACTGGGGCCGGGGCCGGGTTTTACCCATGTGCGCCGGGGCCGGGGCCGGGGCCGGAGCCGGGTTTTACCCAGACCCCTTATTTAATCGCAGTAATTTATTTAAGGAATGTTGTTGTGTTAACTTCCTCAACTATGAGAGCACTCTACTGTCACGCACAAAAATCCTTATCACACCAGCAGATGTGTGTTCCAGAATCGGCGTTAACAGCATCGAACAGTGGAGTCATCCAAGTCACTTCATCCCTTTGAAAACACCTAAAGCAAAAAGAGTTGCGCAAATGAGAAATTGATTGACAGTAAAGGCAATGTCTGAGGCAACAAAACTGGTCAAGATAATAATACTGAACAAGCTTATTTGCATGAATGGGTTGCCGCTGTCATTTTTCCTCTTATCAGGAGTCATATCTGAAGCTGCATACATTTACGAGCTTTGGCTCTATTACAACTTTTATCTACGCAACGAGAGCTTTCGAATGATATCCATATTGGGCGATTTCTGTTACTTTCATTTTGACCCATTTTGACCAATTTTGGCCATTTTTGACCCATTTGAGGCTCCGTAACTCATTTTTCCTCCACTTTGGTGCTTTGGCCCTATTACAACTTTTTATCTACGCAACGATAGCTTTCGAATGATACCAATATGAGTCCGATCTGAGAACTTTCAATTTTGAGCCATTTTGGCCGTTTTTGGCCATTTTTGACCATTTTCGGCCTCGTAACTCAAAATGAGTGCATTTTCAGGCCTTGACCCTATTACAACCTTTTCATTACTCGTTGAGAGCTTTCGAATGATACCAAAATTAGCTCATTTGGACAACTTTTTTTATTTTACTCATTTTTACTCACGGGGGTGCTCCGGGAGCACCTCTGCTCCCCCGGGGCTCCCCGCGCTTCCAAAAGCAGTTCACGTCAAGACCTTCAAAATGAGGTATCAACCACCTCTCTACCCCTTCCAATCTCGAGATAGAGGGGGGACAAGAATCCGGAGAAGAAATAATAATAACTAGCGCTACTGCAAGAATGTGTTGCCCACAACAGGTTTTTCTGTTTATTTTTCTGCCATAACTTTCGCTAGACGCATTTTCAAAAATTGTCGCAAGAAGGAAAGTTGCTCAGCTCGACGAACTCTTTCATTTGAGTACCATATCGACCACAATTACCACAATTGGAGAATTTTTTCAAAATCCTCAATCTTCGGTAACGAATATCTCGAAATCCGTAAAGTTTCGGGAATTTTCGATTTCAGTTTCAAAATCAGCGTGGTCGAATTACCCTATGACCACCTTTTGAGTGAAATCGGAGACAAAAAATTTTTCGACCTAAAATTCGGATTTTCGTGAATTCCCGGATTTTCAGTTTTTCGGCCATAACTTTCGCTAGACGCGTTTTCGGAAAATGTCGCAAGAAGGGAAGTTGCTCAGCTCGACGAGATCTTTCATTTGAGTACCATATCGACCACTTTTGGAGAAATTTTTCAAAATCCGGAATTTTCCGGGTCGATTATCTCGAAATCCGGAAATTTTCCGGAAATTTCGATTTCAGTTTCGAAATCAGCGTGGTCGAGTTACCCTATGACCAACTTTTGAGCGAAATCGGAGACAAAAAATTTTTGACCAAATTTAGGATTTTGAAATTTCGCCTTGGTCCCCCCTTACCAACCGAAAAATTCCGGGATTCGCCATTCCCGGAATCCGGAAGGTATCGGAGCCATCTTGCTTCCCGAAGATGTCCTAGTCAAGGGCTTCAAAATGAGGTATCAACCACCCCTGTACCCCTTCCCAATCTCGAGTTCTAGGGGGGGGGGACAGACGGATAATAATAATAATAATAACTAGCGCTACAGCAAGAATGTGTTGCCCACAACTGGTTTTTCTGTTTATTTTTCTGCCATAACTTTCGCTAGAGGCATTTTCAGAAAATGTCGCAAGAAGGAAAGTTGCTCAGCTCGACGAACTCTTTCGTTTGAGCACGATATCGACCACTTTCAGAGAAATTTTTCAAAATCCGGAATTTTCCGGAACGAATATATCGAAATCCGTAAATTTTCGGGAAATTTCGATTTTAGTTTCGAAATCAGCGTGGTCGAATTACCCTATGACCAGCTTTTAAGCAAAATCGGAGACAAAAAATTTTTCAACCCAAAATCCGGATTTTCGTGAATTCCCGGATTTTCACTTTTTCGGACATAACTTTCGCTAGACGCATTTTTGGAAAATGTCGCAAGAAGGAAAGTTGCTCAGCTCGACGAACTCTTTCATTTGAGTACCATATCGACCACTTTTGGAGAAATTTTTCAAAATCCGGAATTTTCCGGGTCGATTATCTCGAAATCCGGAAATTTTCCGGAAATTTCGATTTCAGTTTCGAAATCAGCGTGGTCGAGTTACCCTATGACCAACTTTTGAGCGAAATCGGAGACAAAAAATTTTTGACCAAATTTAGGATTTTGAAATTTCGCCTTGGTCCCCCCTTACCAACCGAAAAATTCCGGGATTCGCCATTCCCGGAATCCGGAAGGTATCGGAGCCATCTTGCTTCCCGAAGATGTCCTAGTCAAGGGCTTCAAAATAAGGTATCAACCACCCCTGTACGCCTTCCCAATCTCGAGATCTAGGGGGGGGGACAGACGGATAATAATAATAATAATAATAAGTCAAAAGGCATCAAGTGGTTCCCGCCCGACATTTTTCCGTTTATACAAAGAGCTTATCTATTTCCTGGAGAAGTATGTAGTTTCTTATCTTTGCGTCTATTATAACTGTTTCCCAGCTCATCAAGAGCTTTCGATTGATACCACTACAAGCTCGATTGGACAAGGTTCAATTTTCACTGATTTTGACCGTCTCTGGCCATTTTTGACCCCTTTGGAGCCCCGTAACTCATTTTTCCTACGTTTTGGCGCTTTGGCCCTATTACAACTTTTTATCCACGCAACGAGAGCTGTCGAATAGTATCCATATTGGGGGTTTCCGACAACTTTTAATTTTAACCCATTTTGACCATTTTTGGCCATTTTTGGCCCCTTTGGAGCCCCGTAACTCATTTTTCCTACGTTTTGGCGCTTTGGCCCTATTACAACTTTTTATCCACGCAACGAGAGCTTTCGAATGATACCCATATTGGGGGGTTTCCGTCACTTTCAATTTTGACCATTTGCAGCATCACCGTATCGAGTAATTGCGAATTGTGTGACACTATGGTGCCGAGGTGCACGGAGGGTCTTCCCGCATCGGGTGCCACCCTACATGCAGGATTTCAGGCCAACTAGTTGACTCTAGCTCGAGATAAAGGCGGAAAACCCCTTCAAACGGCCGTTTTGGCAGTTTTTGGCCATTTTTGACCCTTTTTCGCCTCATAACTCAAAATAGGTACATTTTCAGGCCTTGACCCAATTACAACTTTTTCATTACTCGTTGAGAGCTTTCGAATGATACCAAAATTAGCTCATTTGGACAACTTTTTTATTTTACTCAATTTTACTCACGGGGGTGCTCCGGGAGCACCTCTGTTCCCCCGGGGCTCCCCGCGCTTCCGGGAGCAGTTCAAGTCAAGACCTTCAAAATGAGGTATCAACCACCTCTCTACCCCTTCCCATTCTCGAGATAGAGGGGGGTACACGAAATTGTGGACAATAATAAGAATAATAAACATGTCCAGAACATAGGGTTCCAAACCCTTTGGAAAAGGGCGGGAACCCAATAACTAGCGAAGTTGCGAGAATGGGTTGCCGCGGCATTTTCCCTTTGGGGGGACGGATTTTCAGAAGAATGCAACAGTATGTTGGTCGTATTTTTCGCTACACGCATTTCCCGAAAATGCCGCAAGCAGAAAAGTTGTTCAGCTCGACGAGCTCTTTCATTTGCGTACCATATTGACCACATTTGAAGAAATTTTTTAAAATCCGGGTTTTCGTGAATTCCCGGATTTTCAGTTTTTCGGCTGTAACTTTCGCTAGACGCATTTCCGGAAAATGCCGCAAGCAGAAATGTTGTTCAGCTCGACGAGCTCTTTCATTTGAGTACCATATTGACCATTTTTGAAGAACTTTTTTAAAATCCGGGTTTTCGGGAATTCCCGGATTTTCAGTTTTTCGGCCATAACTTTCGCTAGGCGCATTTCCGGAAAATGTCGCAAGAAGGAAAGTTGTTCAGCTCGACGAGCTCTTTCATTTGAGTACCATATCGACCACTTTCGGAAAAATTTTTCAAAATCCGGAATTTTCCGGGTCCAATATCTCGAAATCCGTAAATTTTCCGGAAATTTCGATTTCAGTTTCGAAATCAGCGCTATCGAATTACCCTATGACCAACTTTTAAGCAAAATCGGAGACAAAAAATTTTTACGTTTCCCTTGGTCCCCCCTTACCATTCTAAGAAATTCCGGGATTCGCCATTCCCGGAATCCGGGAAATATCGGACTGCCCGCGCTTCAGTCAACACTTCACCCCACCCCAAACCTCCACTGAAAATTTCAGCCCAATCGGGCCACCCTAGCAAAAGTTAGAGGGGGGGGACAGGGGGTGGTCACGAGAATAATAATAATAAAGGGACATACCCAGATGAAAGGGTTGCCTTTTTTGTGGAAAAAGCGGCAACCCAATAAGCACAGAACGATAACAAGGTGTTGCCATTTCCTTTGGAAAAGTGGGCAACACAATAAGTCAAAAGGCATCAAGTGGTTCCCGCCCGACATTTTTCCGTTTATAGAATGAGTTTATAATATTCGGGGCCCCATAACTCATTTGTCCTGTATTTTGACGCGTTAGCCCTATTACAACTTTTTATTTACGTAACGAGACCTTTCGAATGATACCCATATTGTTGAGTTTCGGTTACTTTCAATTTTGACCCATTTTGAACGGTTTTGGCCATTTTTGATCCCTTTGAGGCTCCGTCACTCACCTTTCCTACATTTTGACGCTTTGGCCTTATCACAACTTTTTATCTACGCAATGAGAGCTTTCGAATAATACTCATATTGGGCGGTTTCCGACAACTTTTGTTTTTGACCCATTTTGACCTGTTTTTGGCCATTTTTGACCCCTTTGGTGCCCCGTAACTAATTTTTCCTACACTTTGACGCCTTGGGCCTATTACAACTTTTTATCCACGCAATGACAGCTTTCGAATAATCCCATATTGTGGGGTTTCCGACAACTTTTGTTTTTGACCCATTTTGACCTGTTTTGGCCATTTTTGGCACATTTGCGGTCCCGTAACTCATTTTTCCCACTTTTTGACGCTTTGGCCCTATTACAACTTTTTATCCACGCAACGAGAGCTTTCGAATGATACCCATATTGGGGGGTTTCCGTCACTTTCAATTTTGCCCATTTGCAGCATCACCGTTCGAGTAATTGCGAATTGTGTGACACTATGGTACCCAGGTGCCCGGAGGGTCTTCCCACATCGGGTGCCACCCTACATGCCAAATTTCAGGCCAACTAGTTGACTCTAGCTCGAGATAAAGGCGGAAAACCCCTTCAAACGGCCGTTTTGGCCGTTTTAGGCCATTTTTGACCCTTTTTCGCCTCATAACTCAAAATAGGTACATTTTCAGGCCTTGACCCAATTACAACTTTTTCATTACTCGCCGAGAGCTTTCGAATGATACCAAAATTAGCTCATTTGGACAACTTTTTTATTTTACTCATTTTTACTCACGGGGGTGCTCCGGGAGCACCTCTGCTCCCCCGGGGCTCCCCGCGCTTCCGGGAGCAGTTCAAGTCAAGACCTTCAAAATGAGGTATCAACCACCTCTCTACCCCTTCCCAATCTCGAGATAGACATGGGGGACACGAAAATGTGAACAATAATAAGAATAATAATAATAAGTCAAAAGGCATCAAGTGGTTCCCGCCCGACATTTTTCCGTTTATATACAAAATGGTTTCATTTTTAGGCAAAGTATTGACATTAGCATTTTGCGTCTATAACAACTTTTTATCTACTCAATGAGAGCTTTCGAATGACACCAGTATCGACCGGATCCGACAATTTTCAGTTTTGACCCCTTTCGACCGTTTCTGGCCATTTTTGTCCCGTTTGGAGCCCCGTAACTCATTTTTCCTACATTTTGACGCTGTATCCCTATTACAACTTTTTACCTACGCAACGAGAGCTTTCGAATGATACCCATATTGGGTGGGTTTCCGGCACTTTCAATTTTGGCCCATTTTGACCGTTTCTGGCCATTTTTGACCCCTTTGGAGCCCCGTAACTCATTTTTTCTACATTTTGACGCTTTATCCCTATTACAACTTTTTATCCACGCAGCAAGAGCTTTCGAATGACACCGGTATCAGCCGTATCCGACAATTTTCAATTTTGACCCATTTTGACCGTTTCTGGCCATTTTTGACCCATTTGAGGCCCCGTAACTCATTTCTCCTACATTTTGGCGCTTTACCCCTATTACATCTTTTTATTTACACAACGAGAGCTTTCGAATGATACCCATATTAGGGGATTTCCGTCACTTTCAATTTTGACCATTTGCAGCATCACCGTATCGAGTACTTGCGAGCTGTGTGACACTATGGAACCCAGGTGCCCGGAGGGTCTTCCCGCATCGGGTGCCACCCTACATGCCAAATTTCAGGCCAACTAGTTGACTCTAGCTCGAGATAAAGCGGAAAACTCCTTCAAACGGCCGTTTTGGCCGTTTTTGGCCATTTTTGACCATTTTCGGCCTCATAACTCAAAATGGGTGCATTTTCAGGCCTTGACCCTATTACAACTTTTTCATTGCTCGCCGAGAGCTTTCGAATGATACCAAAATTAGCTCATTTGGACAACTTTTTTATTTTACTCATTTTTACTCACTCATCTGCTCCCCCGGGGCTCCCCGCGCTTCCGGGAGCAGTTCAAGTCAAGACCTTCAAAATGAGGTATCAACCACCTCTCTACCCCTTTCCAATCTCGAGATAGAGGGGGGGTACACGAAAATGTGAACAATAATAAGAATAAGAATAATAATAATAAGAATAAACATGTCCAGAACATAGGGTTCCAAACCCTTTGGAAAAGGGCGGGAACCCAATAACAAGCAAATTGGCATGAATGGGTTGCCGCTGCATTTTTCCTCTTATACCATTGGGTTTTTCCGTTTATAGTATTGGGTTTTTCCCTTAATAGTATTGGGTTTTGCCGATGATTGCTACAATGGTATAAGATAAACAGCTTTTGTTTTTTTGTTGATAAGAGGTCGCGATAACGTCTGATCGTCTTAGCTGATCTCTGATCTCAAGCTTCCATTTGTAGTTACCATAAATCTGAAACACAAAAACAGCAATATACATTGTTTATAAAATACAATCAAAGCCTACATTGTCCACGGAGAGGAAACCTCTCTACCTCTTTCGTGCATTGTTCTATCTGTTTTAAATTTCAATTTTTGCTTTTTTGGCAGCTTGAGAGATATTCGAAGTATAGAACGCACAAAAGAAGCATCCCCATCGCAATAGGGGCCGCCCCCGATGGCGTGTAGGAGAGCACACGGGTTTTTGTTTTTTTTTATTTTATTAAAAAATCAAACACAACATTTATATACAACAGTAGCAATACAAGACATATGCAATGTGACACTCATTAAACAGATATTTTCCTAATTTTTGCAGACATGACCAAATTAATGCCAATTCCTTCCATGTATGTTTTCCAAAGCAGTCCAAACTGATGCCAGTCCACACAATGTCGTAGATTTCTTCTGTTGGTTGTGTCAGTAAGCAATGTTAGGTTAAGTGAGATACCATCATGCTGAGAGCAATGAACTACTCTGTAGATACCAACATAACCACAAACTTTAGTTTTAACTTTGCAACTATATACTTGTAGTCAACAGTAGGCTACGCTGTCATCCTAGTAATTAAACTGCAGATCTTCAGATGTGAATGTGAGCATTTAGCTGCACATTTTACTTAGTCTAGACAGGTTTAACAAATTTGAATTTAAAGTCAATCTAATGCTAACTGATCCTGAAAAAGTTTAACACGGTGCTGAACAATTCCACTCTGAAGCTGTAGTGAGCTTGTTGGAAATTTTAACACTAATAATGAGGATAATAAATCCCATCCACTAAATTGCAGCTCCGCATATGAAGGATACCGTTAACAAAAGCGTCCATCTCAAAAATTAGGCGATTTCTTTAGTGTGAGCAATGAACTGCACACTACTACCGTAAAATTGGAAAAAGGTTTATCGTCTCAAATTTGCTGGTAAGTTTGTAAAGGTTCAACTAGCGAAATGCTACTTGATAAATTCCACATTTTGATGCACGTGTGAGCAATGATCTGCACACCACTTCTTTGAAAGTTTGGACAATTTTGTCTTCAAATTGATTCCTACGATTTTTCAACTTTCAGCTACTTACATAAGCTCAGTAAACAGCATAGATATCAATTAGGCCACCAACAGAAGATGACTATCTGTGTTTGCGCTCTGTTTATTCAAGATGGAAGAACTTTGTGCAGCTGATATTCCAACTAATCCTACCTCATAATCTATCTGATCCTATGAAATTCAGATTCAAGCAAGTATTTAATGTCAATCAGTATACAAGGCACAACAACAGTGGCAGTTAGCAGAACCAAACACAAACAGAGGAGTTAATAAGAAAATCATAAACCACCAAATAATGAATTGTTAGTCACATGGAACAAAACTAACAAACTCCACGACAGATGTCATATTAATGAGCTTGAATCCACGACAGATATGTCATATTAATGAGCTTGAATCAATTTTGTTCTTTTAAAATGGGAACACAGAATATTATCAACTGGTGAGAAGAAGATTGACACGTTCTCACCAACTAAAAATATTCTGTTTTTCAATTAATTTAAAATCAAACAAAAGTTAATATTATAATAATTATATAACGTTTTCAAATGTAGTTTGCTAACACAACTATTCTAGAAGCAGCGGTCAGTGGTTTCAGTAAAGTGGTACTAGACTATTTTGCTAAAGATGCGAACCAGATAGGAAACAATAGAACACTTAGTAACTGCCAACACACAATGCACACGTACGTAAGAATACAGTTACAAGAACAATGCAAACCAGTTCAGTGCAGCAGAATACAGTACAGTTTACAAGATATGTCACAGTCAACAAGATACGACGGATATATATATACTTACATATTTAAATATTCCTACTGCTCTCTTGTTATGGATTCGTTATTGTGCTACTGCGTATTATTATATTCTATTAATACTAATACTACTGTTATCTTCTAATGTAAAGGCATGACAATGTTTCTGTACGATCTATTTTCAATCACATCATTTAAAGATGTACAGTTGCAAACACTACAAGGTGAGAAGTAGATTGACACGTTCTCTGCCTATGCGTAATGTCTGAACTGTTGATTTAGATTCCTCTGTAGAATTCCGTTACACTACAGAAACAGAGTCACTGTTACCTAATGAACGGTTGTATCATTAGTCAAAAGTTGCTGCTTTA
>JASAND010012122.1:0-20819 GCA_030248195.1 Trissonchulus latispiculum
CCCTAAAAGGGGACAGTTCTGCGTTTGAGACTTAGGATGTATGTAACGTCACCTTAAGTTAACTTAAAAGATGATAACTTCGATAGAGCTGCTTGGAATTAGTGCTTTGACTTACAGTGCGTCAAAATCCTGGTTGTTTGTACGTGTCCCTTTTGTATAAACTTGATTTCAAGTTATTTTGATGCTTTTAAACTTTTCATGGTCAGTTTGTCATTCATTTTCAAGTCAAAAGGTTTAAATAATAGACTTGGTTTGTCCTGCACCCTCAGCGAATATTTGAGAGTATGCAGTGTTGTTGTCGGCCTAGTCGTTGTCGGCCAGGCCATTCGGCATCCTGGTCCTCGTTAGCCAGTTTAGGATACTTATACCAAAGGATACCAAAGGATATTTATTACTTGCCAGTGAACAAGTATATATAAGCCAGAGCAAAGGAGCTGCTTCAGATTTATATCTTAAACTTGGAATCAAGTGAAAATGATTCTGTTTAAGGCGGTGATTTGTTTAGATGACATCAACTTTAAAGAATCATTCTTCTATCATTATTCAGCATCACTTATAGTTAGTAAACAGATTTCTAAATCAAAATGAACATTTTTGTGAACAAAAGTTTTTTGCTCAAGTGATAGCGAACTTAAAGTCGTCATCAAACGCAACCAGTCGGCTAGCCAGCTACTTGTGAACTGTTCTCAAAATCTGCTGATCTCATTTGCATAAATGCTGGTATCCTTTACAACAACTTTCGACTCGAAATTTGCCGGGGGGGATGGTTTGATTTCGTAAGAATTTTGGCTTAAAGGGGGCAGGATAAGAGAAAACGAAGAATATTGAGGCACTCAGGCCCACAATAATCACCGCAAAAACTAAGAACTTATTGACTGATACAAAAGTAAATATTTTAAATTACATTTTACATTACTAGCAGGCCACCTTCGGTTAAAAAATTGAGCGAAACACTACACTAAGCTAGTGTTGAAGATAGGCGACGATTGAGTTGAGCAAGCCGTTCATAGTGCAATTCCTGCTAATTTCCGTGTAAATAGTTCTGCCTGCAGGCAGAACAAAAAGAAAAGTTTTTGAAAAGTTTAAAAATTCTCTTTGTCAAATCGGCTACTTTTCAAGCATCCTTTGTATTACGCTTGGTTTTCATTACTAGTAGAATTAAAATGACACTTCCGAATTCCATCGAAGTTAAGTTGTTTCTCGACCTGCTTTTTTGGTATGAAAAAATTTCATTATTATTGTATACGTTTGACAGACAGGGTTTTGAACTCTAAGTTTCATGAGTCATTGTGTATTGTTGTCATCAAAAATTGGGGATTATATCTTTTATGATTCCTGTTAGTGTAATTAGGGAAAGCTGCACTTCAAATTTCAATGTGGTTGTTACACAATGTAAAACATTTTTTGAATGAAATGCAGGAAAAACTGGACTTTCTGCAGCCTACGTAATTTCATTTGATTTTTCCACTTTCCTTCGAACGCCATAAAAGCAACTTAATGATACCAGAATGGTTCTAGCAGAAAAATCTGGAAAACTTGTAAAGTAGTGTGTTACGGAATTTCTATGCATTAGAAGACGCAATTCGTTGCACAAAAGTTTAACCTCACTCAAAATTTCGGATGATTACAGGCTACTGTAATGAGTATGTGTATTCCAGACTAGATTGTATGTAGATTTTGTAAACTTGCGGACTACCCACATAATGACTGGGTGAGTAGCGTAAAGTTGTAGTCTATGTTATCCGTAGTTCCGGTGATGTACAGTTCACATTTGTACTCTCAAATTTGTGAGGGATCGTATCCATATGAGAATAATGCCTGATAACTGAAGAAGCTTCTGCATAATTTTGGAAATATGGATATTGGTGGTCGTGATTTGTTTATTTTGTATAACTTTTCTTATTTCAGACTTTTCGAATTCCGCGAAATCTCCGGGACTACACATTTACCGTACAGCTATTGGATGTTGTAAATCTCAACCCCTCCGCTTTGGGGACGACCACAACTTTAACCCTGTGTCGGAACGGTCCCAATTGCCAGAATCCGGATTACGTACTTCCAATTGTTCATGGCCTCCTACCGCCTAGTGTCAGCATTCTGTAAGCAACTAATGCCAATATGTTAGTGCCTGCCAATCGAGCAGCGAGTTAAACGAGCTAAATTTAGTTGACAATTAGTTCGTTGTAATTTGCAAGTTCGCAAAATCGTTTCCTCTACTAATTAACAAGTAACTAATTATCAAAAAGTTAACTAATTAGCTTTAACTTAACAAAGATGCTTTGGTGATGCTTTGTTATTCGCTTATCAACGCATCAGAGATGGGCGTGGGTAAAATTTTTCGTCCCGTCCCGCGGGATCCCGCAGTCCTGCAAATTTGATAAATTAATTAATTCTCATTAATTAAAAAATTAGCAATAATTCGATTAAAACAACCTGTTTTATTGTACATAGATACATACGTTTATTATTCTGTTCGTTATGACGCATTGGTTATGATCAATGATGATGTGTATGATTGACAGTTTTAGGCGAA
Source organism: Trissonchulus latispiculum (assembly GCA_030248195.1). Classification (NCBI taxonomy): domain Eukaryota; kingdom Metazoa; phylum Nematoda; class Enoplea; order Enoplida; family Ironidae; genus Trissonchulus; species Trissonchulus latispiculum. The sequence goes on from JASAND010012122.1 coordinate 2,534, forward strand.
ACTTGCTTGTGTGTATTTAAAATTTTTATTTTAGAAACAATTTTGACAGCGGTCTTTGGGTTGGTCTCCAACATTTTGGCGCTCCGTCGGATCATTTGTTTGGAAATATCCGAGTTCTGTTCAGGATTCATGCACAAGTTTTAGGTACATAACCAAACTCCTAGCCCTCAACTGTATCTGTAAAAAAAGATGTATATATACTGAACTGTGTTTTGGTGAAACATTTATACATTTTATTTTTAGATTTTTCATAATTTGGGGCATTCAAAAAATTGAACTTTGGAAAAAATTGTCGATTTCCGCTGTTTTTTAATCTACATTTCATTTTGAGTGTGACTGAAAAAGCTTTTTCGGGCGGAATTAGGTAACGATTTGGAGAACGCCAATGTTTTCACTGTAAAAAGTTACAAGAGTTATGCATGCAGAGGGTTTTTTTAGAAAAACACATACATATACAGCCGTGGATTCATTTTGGATAAAATCTACAGTATCCATTGAAATTTCGCCTTTTAATTAGCAATATTGCTTGGTTCTTTTCTTAATTATCACTTATCACTAAAATTTTTTCTAACTACACTTTTTTCCATTTTAGATCAAGTGATTTACGGCCTCAACGTTTCAAACTCCCGTATCACCGACAACCTTGGCAGCGGTCTACACGTTTATCAGATGCGAGACAAGCTGATCGTCAACAACGTCACTTTGGACGCAAATCGGGGTTATGCCGGAATTCGTGTTCTGGACGGAGTCGGTGATATCTGGGTCAACAATTCCCGGATATGGAACTGCTGGGGTGATGGGATCAATATTTCCTATACCGGCGGATCAATAGTCATCAATGGGACTTCGATAATCAATTCCACCCTTCGGGGATTTGCCTACCACAACAACCAAACCCGGGGACCCTACTACCCCCTATCACAGGAGGTGATTTTTCGGGGTCGCCAGGCCAACTCGGATGCCACGCCCACCCTTGTAAATGGAAATTTGTGGGGAGGAATTCTGGTGGGAAATTTCTGTCGCAACCCCCTGATGCCGGAAATATTGCCCAAAGTTCTGATCAGTTACGTAACACTGGCAGAAAACCGATACCATCCAGCGTTTGAGTTTCACAGCTGTCAGCAGTCGAATCAACGCATCGCCACCGTTGAATTGACCGGATCCCGATGTCAGTACTCTTCCGGAATGTGTTTCCGGGTTCAGCCGGCGGTCAATATCGATCTCCGGATCACGGATAATCGGTTTACGGATAATCATCGACCGGCGCTGATTATCCGAAATCGTGATCATCCACAGTTAGTCGGCCTGCCGGCTACCGTTAAACTGGTTCAGAACCAGTTTAAGAAAAATCGCGGCCAATTTATTGTCAGTCTGGGCCTGAACGAAGACGCCCCCGACCAATCCATGACTGTAAATGGACAAAATGAGATTCGAGACAATGAAGTGATCGACCCGAATCCGGGACTCAATGCTCGAAATCGACCATTTGCTGCCATGATTGTCAGTTCGTCCAATGTTGTCCTTCAACGAAACTGTTTTCATAATCCGGCGGCCCGATACGAAATTGCCACGGACTTGCCGGAGCACGCCAAAATCATCCAGGCCACTGAGAATTCCTGGGGCGCCAGCCAGCCAGAGCAGTTTATGCCGAAACTTTTTGACAGTACCAAACGCTACAATTTGGCCAAATTTGAGGTAGACCCGTTTGCCATTCTCTGTAACTCGCACAACCCACAGGTGACTCGATTCTACAACTACGTCCCGCCCTACTCTGACCCCCAGGATCCCAGTCGGTTGGGTGGTATGATCTACGAGAGTGTGGATCTGAAACGTGGGACGTATACAGTCTTCGATGATTTGCATATCCTTCCGGGGGCCCGTCTCAATATCGAGCCAGGGACCATCCTATCCTTCGAGAGTGCCATCGTGGTGACGCTGGTTCAGGGCGAGCTTCTGGAGGTCTTCCGGTGGGAATAGTCGTGATCCGGACCACAACGGCCGAGATTACCCTAACCGGCCGGTCACTGGAACGGTCCGGCCCGGTCACTGTACGCCTTGTGGACGATGAAGGAAGCCTGGCAAGCCTGAGTGGCCGGCTAGAAGTTTCCCTAGATCAGGGTCAGTCCTGGGGTACGGTCTGCAACCGTAGCTGGACCGTACAACTGGCCGGCCGAGTCTGTAACCGGCTGGGCCTGATTCCGGACCCAGAGTTTCTGGAAAACTGAGTTCGCCTTCCCGACCAGCCCCGGGTCCAATCCCATCCTAATGGATAATATCTGGTGTGAGGAGATGGAAACCGACATCACGGAGTGTCGACACGACGGACCGACGGAAAATGTTAACATTACCTGTCCCCCTAGTCCCGTGGTGGGGGTCAGGTACGCCGAGAGCCCCGCTGGGCTGGGTCCGGATACCCCCTTCTAGCCAATCCACCCTCGGTGACCGGCCAAGACTACATCCATCATCTGATCATCGAACGAGCCGGGTTGTTGGACTACTCCGGCCCCCTCTTTTCGGCAGCCTTGCAGATTGACTGGAACTATCACACCTTTCGTCACCTCACAATTAGGGACAACTTCTGGACAGGGCTGGACATCGTTTACAATGATTTGGTTAAAAAACCGAAACTGGAACAGAGTAAACTGTTGCGAAATCGTCGCCATGGGATTCGGGTTCGATCCTACGGGCTGACGGTGGAACACTGCCGGATTGAGGACAACGAAAACGCTGGATTCCGCTACAACCCAATTCTTTCCGCTGCGCTGCAGCGCGATGTGGTCACCTGGCTCAAGCGAGACGACCTAACCCAAGACCAAATCGTGCTGGTTCCATCGGCCAATCCGGGGGAAAGTCTCACAATCCAGCTGCTGGAATCCGGGGGACTGTCTCGAAAGTTCCTGGTTGCGACCGCGTCCCCTGGCTGCCCTGAGGGGGCATCTCCATGCCGCCAGAGACTCTTCATTCAATCGGCCAGCCAGGGTGGTAACTTTGCCCTCATCGGAATCCATATCATCAATCGGCCCAGTAATGTTTCGGATGAAACAATTGTGTTTCGTGACGGCCCCCAGAGCTATGATATTCGCAAAGATCTGATTCAGTTTCCGATTGTCAGTCGCGGATCCACCCTCCAGGCGGAATACAGTCGGTCTTTTGGACCGCCAGCGTTGATGTTGCTGCTGTTCTATCAGGATTGTAAGTTTAGGTTTTTGGATGAAAAATGCGGGGAAGTCTGAAGGGCCAGTATAAAATGCAGACGCAGACGCAGACGCAGACCTGCAGACTTAGCAGACCCACGCAGACGCAGACTCGGGTATAAAACGCAGACCCAAAAGCAGACTCTGGTATAAAATGCAGACTTCACAACAGACGCAGACTTTGGTATAAAATGCAGACTTGCAGACCTGGGTATCAAAAGCAGACTGTGGTATAACATGCAGACTTTTGAGCAGACTTGCAGACCCGGATATAAAAGGCAGACTCGGGTATAAAAAGCAGACTTACGTATATATCATTGGGAAAACCCCAGAGCGGTGAACGCCTACGTATCTTTGGGGTTGCGGCCGTCTCTTGCCAACTCAGGAGGCGGTCCGACCGGGCCGATTGAGGATCGCCAGGTGGCCGGAAGCAACAAAACTTTATGTATACAATATAGGGGCACTTAAGCTCATATAAGATGCAGACTTTTTGACATGCTTGCAGGCTGATTTAAAACCGCATTCCCCCGCTCTACTTTTGACTTTTTCACCAGCAACTTTAAAATTTAGAATGGGGTCATGGGTATCCCATTCATGATTGTCCGTTTGTTCATTTCTGTAGTCGGTTTGTCCGTTTTAAAATATAGTCATACTTTTGCTGTTTGGTCGTTTGTCGTTTTGTCCGTTCGGAGGGTTGATTCATACTTTTGCTGTTTGCTGTATTGCTGTTGTCCGTTTGTTCGTAAGGGCTGTCCGCTTGGACTTGAGCAATGTTTAAATTTTCCGTACTTGTCTGCACGCAACAGCCCATCAGAAATGAGTAGCATTATATACCACGTCCTTGGTTAAATTGACGTTTATATAAGAATTTCGAATGTGTTTTAATATTTAATAGCTAAATATGGTCATATTGTTAGCATAAATTGTAAACTTTGAAAAGTATCCGGGTTTCAAACTCTGCAAAGTGTTTAAGAAAGCTAAATTTAAAAAATGCTGTAGCAAATCAGCATAAACAGAAAATTTCAGGTGACTCGAAAACATAAACAGCAATCTAGCAACACAGCTATAGCTAAATGGTGTGTTAAAACAAAAAACAGGCACGATCCATACGGACAAACGGGCAATCAGTAGGACATAACAGGAGTATGAACCACTTTGTGTTTTTTATAAACGGACAACCAGGCAAAACGACAAACAACCCATACTGCATAGTTACACACCAAAATCTGCAAAACCTGTACGCATACATTTCATACCGGAGCCTGCTTAATTGCAGACTGGCCTACATTTTATAGCCAAGTCTGCATTTTATATCAGGGTCTGCAAATTACGTAAGTCTGCTCAAAAGTCTGCATTTTATACCCAAGTGCTTTTTATACTCCGGTCTAAGATGTAGAAGTAGTAGAAGAGTGTCGGTTCTTAGCATTGGTACATTGTATCGGTACCTTCGAACCTAGAACTTGTACCTTGGCTAGGTCTGCTTTTTATACCCGAGTCTGCAAGTCTGCAATGAAGTCTACTGTTTATACCCGAGTCTGCAATGAAGTCTGCATTTTATACTTTTAGTACGGTCTGCGTCTGCTTTTTATACCCGAGTCTGCGTCTGCACTAAAGTCTGCGTTTTATACGTCTGCGTCTGCGTTTTATACTGGCCCAGTCTGGAAGCAAGCTTGGGAACAATTTGAATTTGAAACTATACTGCAAAATTTAAGCTTATCCAGTGGGTCTGTTACTGAAATTATTCATCGGTCCGACGAAAGCAGAAATTGAGCTTTCTGATAAAACATTTTGTAAAAGTTTGAAAACTGAAATTGTGTTTGCATTTGCATGTTATGCTGCAAACAGTTTTCGACTTAGCCAAGGTACAAGGACATTTGATTTGAAAGCTTAGCAAACCTCGATCGCGTAAGTAGCGAGGGACTGGTACAACCTAACCGTGCATAGGCGAGCCGGTATCAAAGTTAGACTAAGCCTTAGGTGACACATTAACCTCGAAATTGAGCTCACAGAAATTCTGATTCCCGTGCATCCCGTGGCCCCACAGTAGGATCCCTCTCATAGTGCTACAGTCAAAATAATCCATCACTTATGTCACTGCCTTTTCTGTTTTAGCCTATTCCTATCTGGACCCGTTCATCCACATCGGCTACAGTTCCATCAGCGGCAATCAATACGCCATCAGCACTCTACACTACTCCAACTTCACTCACAATCTGGACGGATCGATCATAAATCGATATCGGGAAGAGAAGCTGTGGTTTCAGCAGATCCAATTCCAACGAAATCGCCAGGCCGTGATCTGGGTTAACGGACCACTAAGAGATGCCCAATGGGGTAGTCCGATTGCCAATATCAGCTACATCCTTGACAATTGTACCGTTAGCCAGAACAACGGTTCTGTCATTGAAACTCATCGAGATCTCTACCTCTCCGCTAACGTTTTCACCTGGCGAGTATGGCGCTGCTATTTTTTGGAGAACGATCAAAGCGGTTTCTCCATCGCCCTTCCCGATACCTACGACCGCCTAGCGCCCCAGACCCATCGATTTGAGTTCCTGGAAAGCTTGGCTCATGCCAACACCAACTTTGAATTCCAGCTGACCGGGTACTATGTCTGGATGAATATCAGTGCGAACAACTTTACGGAAAATCGGGCGCGACCCGGCCGAGGTCTGATGCGAATTTCGGGCATGGAAAAGGAGCTGATCCTGGAACGAAATCGGTGGGAACGAAACCGAGCTCGTTGGATCCTCCTGTGGGAAATTTTCAGCCAAACCGTTCGACCGCACGAGTCCCATGGCGACGTGGTTCCGGCCAGAATTTACTACTGCGAATTTGTGGAAAACTATTTCCTGCTTAGCCCAGACGAACCACTGGTAGATCACTATCCGCGGAGTTTTGCCCTGGGAATTCGCGGTCTACAGAAGGTCAATGTCAGCTACAACGTTTTCCGCAACGACTACATGGATTTTGAGGCGGTGGTGGGGTTGCGTGGCTCCCCGCTAAACGACGCATCCAATCTGACATATAACTACTGGGGTCGATCCCTGGGTGTTGAGATTGCTCAACGGATTTTCGATTTCGACGATTGGAACATCTATTCCGTGGCCAACTTCAATCCCTTCATGGTGACCAACGAATTTGTTCGCCGGTGGGATTGGAGTGTTTCGGACGCCCAGGTGTCCACTTACCAACTGGAGGGTCCGTCCGTTTATGACCTCAAAGGTCGACTGACGGAAAGTGTTACTCTGGAACGAAAACGGGAAAAATGGACCTACTTCCCCTTCGACTATAAACCGGACCGACCCTACCGGATCACTAAAGACTTGACCATCATGCCCGGAGTGACTCTGACAATAGAAAAGGGTGTGGAAATTCACCTCTATCCGGGGGTTCGAATCCTGGTCCTGGGAAGTTTGGTTGCGGATGGGACCCGACTGGAACCGATCCTATTTCGCCCGATCAATGTGACCGAGGTGGCAGAGCGCGGTGAGGATCCCACCATACTCTATGATCCCAGAAACCTGACCGCCCCGGTCGGTGGGGCTCCGAGAAGAGTTAGACGACAACAGGATGTGATCTATCGCAAATTTCCCCTCCTACACCGACAGGATAGCTTCTACCAAAAGTTTAACCTAAGTCTGATCGGCGGTCGGACGGCCCGATCTGGCTTTCTGGACATCTTCAACCAGACGACCGGTGAACAGGTTCCGATCTGCGATCAGCAGTTCACCCGACGAAACGGGGAAGTCGTCTGTCGCGAGTTGGGATTCGAAACCCGCAACGTCTACGTTTGGATCGGGCCCCGGTGGGACTACAATCCGCGACTGCGAATCGTTCGTTCCTACTCCGAGCCGCGCCAGTGCTGCGGCGATGAGGACCGGCTGGCCGATTGCGATCTCCGACTGAACGGAAATCAGGATCTGTGGTACTGTACTGATTCGGAACACTTTGTCTTTGTTCACTGTGGGCTAGCGCGCAGTGTCAACCGGAACTACATCGCGCACTGGGGCGGTATCACGTTTTCTACGCCCAGCTATGAGGCACCCACGCCCCACGGCTCCGTGCTGCGGCACGTCGAGATTGTGGGTGCGGGCGCGGCCCACAACCAAACGGATACCTCTGCCCTAGAGATGATTTTCCAGGTGCCCACGCTGAAAGAGTTAACATTACCAACAGCTCGATGCACGCCTTGACGGCTATTGCTCCCCGCTATCCGTTAGAGCTCAGCCGACTGAATGTGACGCACAACCTGGGCTATGGACTAAATATCCTCTCGCTGAATCTACAAGGCACGAGTCAGGGTACGAGGGCTCGAGAGATCCGACAAAATCTCACCATACCCTATCATATCTACGGCCTACTGGATATGTGCTCGGTTGGAAAAGAGGTGGTGGTAAAGGAACGATTGCTCCTTTACTACAAGTATGACAGTTACCCCGTCGATTGCCTGAAGGTATTTCGTAGCGAAGGAAGTCTGCGAAATGTGGGTTTCCGATTTCTTCAGGTCAATCTGTACAACTCTCATGACTATGTGGGTCGACCGGACACCCTGAGCTTCTATCGGGCCCGAACCTTGGAGGAAAAGAATAAAATTGGTGAGTGTTTGGAAACCGAATATCCGGATATCCGGATAATCTTTACTTCCGGATGATATCCGATTTGGGAAAATGTCCGGATATCCGTTTACGTATATCCGAAAAAGTAAATTTCTGACAGCCATTTCAAAAATTTTTCACAATTCTAAAATCCTTCAGAAAATATTTTGAGACCAAGCTTGTAAACTCAGCTGAGAAATATGTAGCCAAAAAATTAAAGTTTTAAATCTGAAATTGAAAACTTTTCTTGAATTGATAAAAGAATATCGGGATATCCATATATGTGTCAGGATATCCGTTAACGTAAATTGATATCCGGATTTGAAAAAATGTAATAAAAACTAATACCAGTGAAACTTTGTGATTGCTGTCGTTGACTCTAAATTCCACTTGAAAGCTACCTTTACAAAAAATGCTTTCTGACGCCTAACCATTCTTATTTTCGACCATAAAAAATGTGAATTCCACCCAAATTATTTAAACTGAACTGCCCACATAGAATACAGTAATTCATCACAGGCGGATATATTTGAAATTCAGTTTTTCAGTTTTCTGCCTACTTTGTTGTTCTCTAGTTTTTGTTATTTAGTATTGTGCTTTTCTGTTTTCTGTAGGCGTCATCTACCACGACAGTGACACAATTGCGGAGGCGATCGTTTCCGACCAACCTTTGCTGGCGGTCTTCCTGCGAGCCAATGCGGCTGATGGGAATCATGGGTTCATTGCTGAAGTCTTCAGCTTACCAACATCTCCTGAACGAGGTATTATTATTATTATTATTATTATTATTATTTTATTTACCAACCAAAGCAAATACTGATAACATAAAGGCAGAGTGTGCTAAGAATAATAATGCAATTATATAAGTATGTATTACCAAACAACGAGCTAGAACAAAAAACGTTGGAGGGAGGCAAGGTGGGCCGATTAACCGGCTACTAATCCCCGCCCCCGTAGATATGGCACAAAAGAAACATTCGCGAGACGGTTTTTTAAATTCAATTAGATTTGAAGACTTTACGACATTTTCATCTAGATCATTCCAAATTGGGATGACTCGATTGCTGAAAAAGTATTTTCTTGTATCAATTCGACTTCGTTGGACGGCTAATTTAAATTCATGACCCCTGGTAGAGGAAATCAGATTGTAGACAAAAAAGTCATCAAATTGCAGTTCCACTAGACCATGTATTATTTTATAAACCATAAGAACATCTCTGATAATGCGTCGTTCTTCCAACGACGGCAAAGGCAGTTTAGCTAATCGCTGAACATATGAAAAATTTTTTAATCCAGGTATACAAACAAACCGCCACTATGGTTAAGAAAATTTTCAATATCGTTAAAATTCATGTTTTGATTGCGTCTAACGAACAAGATACCTACTCATCTGTCTCAAAAAGAGTAATCCTTTATGATGTTCTAAATAAATAATTGCAGATTTAGCTCTTTCTGCCTACATATTTTAAAATGTGAACTAAAAAAACTCAGTCAAAAGTTGGCTTCTGTTTGTTACAATTTGTGCTTAGCTTCCATTCACTAATCATCTTTGATATATTTTACCAAATTTTCCATCCTGCTGAATTTTCGTCAGTGGGATGTTCCCACCCCGACTTCGCCCAACTTTTTCGCCTAAAGCAAATCCAGTCATGGTTGTTTATTTTTTGTTTGTTTGCAGATGTGGTGGAAAAGATCTCCGTGGACGAGTCCCGATTTGAGTACAACGATCGCGGGGCGCTCCAGTATGCCAGCATCGGTGAGAAGGTACCCAGTCTGGCCATCACCAATTCCTTCTTCAGTCACAGCGGCTACCATGTCTGGGGCAACTACACCACAGCCACCCAGGCCATAGGACTCGTTCTTCATAACACTCTCAGTCTCCGCTTTCAGAACAATATGCTCTGGAAAAATCAGGGTAAAAACTGAAATTACCCTTCATGTATGAATAATAATGATAATAATAATAATAATAATATTAATAATATTAATAATAATAATAATAATAATAATAATAATAATAATAATAATAATAATAATAATAATAATAATAATAGAAGAAGAAGAAGAAGAAGAAAAGAAGAATAAGAATAATGATGAATAATAATAACCTTAATTTATCAGCCTAAGCAATTTGAGGAAGATTCACAAATGAATGCTGTTTTTCTGTAGTGCTTTCTTTCGTAGTCATTACAGTAAACGTTCAGTTCATAAAATTACAGCCAACCGAAGTCTGAATTAACTGATGTTTAAATTTGAACCCAAACTGTAGTAGCCATGTAGTGTACACCGCTGCCAACCTGTGTAAAAATGCTGATCTTGATCTTATAGACTTTGTCATTTTTGTTTTCTTTCTGTTTCCCAATTTTTCTTTTTTTGTTTTAGGCGGTCTCCACATCACGGCTCAGAGCACCACATCCAACGCTCGTCTGGAGGGTTCTATTATCAACTGCGCCTTCAGCCAAAACTACCATTGGTCAACCCTCGTTTTGGAGGGCAAAGACTATCAACAGATGAGCATTGTCAACAGTTATTTTGGCAAAAATCTGGCACCCTACCAGGATGTAGTGCTAGTTGACCAGTTGATGGCCAATTTCTCCCACTGCATCTTCTATAATAATACAGGAACCCACATACTGGACATGACGGGCTATAGGGAAGTGGACACGGGCTATCAGGGGTTTTATCATAACTTTGTTTATGATAACGTGGCCCTGGGACATGGCTACCAGTTCGGGCAGAGCTATGGATACCTCCCCCCGCAAGTCTATAGCTATCAGTTTGAGGGTCAGCAAAGACTGTCACCCGAAGACTTGATGCAGGACAGTCTGAGAAAGAAACGGCAGATTGGAGACCTTCCCTCGGAATTTGCCTTCGACCCCTCGGGTGGGGGTACCAGTTTCGAGTGGTGGGCTCATGTGGGGGCTCAGACGGAAAGATATAGGAGTACGATTTTGGTTGGAACGGCCAAACAGCTGTACAGCATGAACTATCTGGTTAATCCGGATAACGATTTTGAGATGACCACGGTTCTACGATCGCCGTAAGCTTATTATATGAAATTTTTGAAACTTTAAATGAAAATGTTTTGTAAGATTTAGAGTTCAAATATTTGAAAACAAATCCCACTACTGTCGCCAATCACCATGATAAGACATTTTCTTAATCCGGTCTACAAGTAGGATAACGGTTTATTTTAATTTAGGTTTTAGATATTTTTGAACAGTCACACACAATATCTAAACTTAGTTTAATAGCTGCTGAAGATGGTTGCCGATTTTTTGTTATTAATAGGGTTGTGCCGTTAAGTGATTTACCCGGGCCCGGGCCGGGCCCGGGCCTACTTCACCGATCGCGACCGTGACCCGGGCCGGGCCCGGGTCGGCCCGGGCCCGGCCCGGAGGCCCGAGGCCCGATACAAGGCCCGGAGGCCCGGGCCCGTTACAAGGCCCGGGTTCCATTCTCGGCGTTGGGGCCCGATCCGTTACAAAGCCCGGGCCTTCAGATTCAAGCCTAGACATGCCATTTTCGGTAGAATTACGTCACTTAATATTGTACTATCTTATTAGTTGAAAAACCACCACTTTAAGACAGGCGTTTGCAATATAATATACTTATTCTTCTGAGCCTTTGGGTAGCGCTGCGATAGCCTATCTATCTATCTCTTAACTAGCCAATCACATTCATATTAATTAATGAAACCCAATCGGTCGACAATACCTGTTCATTAAATCAACCATTCTCTGCAGTTCATTGTTTCCAATTTTTCGTAAAATTAACGCTAATTTTATTAAAATTTGCAATTTTTTGTCAAAATTTGCAAGAAATCTTCAATTTACTGAAAAAAATTTCAAAATTTTGTCCGATTTTCCTAAAAAATTAAACAAATTTGCAAGAAATCTTCAATTTTCTGAAAAAATTTCAAAATTTTGTCCGATTTTCCTAAAAAATTAAACAAATTTGCAAGAAATCTTCAATTTTCTGAAAAAATTTGAAAATTTTGTCCGATTTTCCTAAAAAATTAAACAAATTTGTTGTTCAAATCAAAGAAATGTTTTGAAATTTTAGTGTAAAAACTAATTTTGTCCGGCTATTTTTGCCTACCCCTTGGCCATTTTTTCGTTACCCCTTGTCCCCGACGGCGGTAGGAATTTTACTTTGTCCGGGTTGGGCGGGGCCTTGGACCCTCCCCAGACCCCTCCCCCCCGCGTTAATCTATGCTTGCCAGAACAAATCAGGTCCTTAGGCAAAATTTGTTTATGAAATGTCTCATTTCTTGTTGTCTATATCACAAACCATCCTCAGAGGACATCACATACGCAAAGGCCATAGTAAATTCAACACTGCCAAACATAGAGACAAAATAAAAATCCCTTTTAGAAGGCCCAACATCACCCGGGCCTGACCGGGCCCGGGCCGGCCCGGGAGGCCCGGTGGTCATGAATCGGGCCAGGCCGAAGCTTCTGGTCGGGCCCGGGCCCGGGCCGGTCCTCTCTCAGAAAAAGAGGCCCGGGGCCCGAGGCCCGATACAAGGCCCCGGCACAACTCTAGTTATTAATAACTGTTCAATATATTGATTTTTATTTGCAGACATGATTCCTACAAAGGCTCCGTTTTGGCCTCAAACAATTGGTGGGGCTATCCGGGTACTTCCAGCGTCGCGGCCGGGCGAATTCGGGACAAGGACGATTATTCCTATCTCGTCCCAGTGGAATACACCCCCGTACTCAGAAGCAATGTGACCTTGCTTGATGGTATGCACCTCAGTCTATTAACTATTGTCTATTGATGGTAGTTTAAGATTTTTAACTAAAATTTTAATTTTTTTATGTTTGGATTTTGGCTGACCCGTTTTCCTATATTTTCGGCCTGTCCGACCAGTCCTGCTGAAAAATCAGACAAAAAAGTTGACATTTATTAACCTAATTATAATGTTTGCTATACGTCCATACCGTTCAGATGTCTTAACTGTAGCTGTTGCATTATCTGGACCTTCTATAGTTTGATTTCGGGGCCAGCGGACCTAAATTCGCAAATCTATTGTCATGATTTACCCGGGTTCATGTTTGGGTGTGCCAATATTGACCTGTGTATAAAAGGAATTTTCTCAGTTCTTAAGAATACATAATTCATTTTAATGAAAGTTGCAAATTTCTACGGATATTGGCTACAGACTGTAGCTCTATTCCGAGCCTAAAAAGCCATGCTGGTGCTGTTTAAGGTTCTGACTTCAAAAAAGTTAGTTTTTGCATTGTTTTAGGCGACTGTCCACCAGGTTGGTTTCATACCGGTCAGGAGGAGCCCACCAAAGTTCGATCCTGCTTTCTTTTTGTGGGCGGTGGTGTACCGTACCACGATGCTCATCAATTTTGTGTGGTACGTTTGCTGTAGTTATTTTGTTAATAATTTTTAGTTTGCTGCTTTAACACGCAGTGAAATTTGCTTGACATTAAGTTCTACTAACATAGTGCTACCTGCATTGAGACTTTTCTAATTCTAATATCTAATTTTGACTCTAAGCATTGCATTAATAGTACATTCCATTCCTATATAACGGAACTGTGTAACAAATCCGCTAACGTCGCTTCTGGATCATGTTTTAGGATAATGACGGATTTATGCCGTACTTTCGGCACGCTGATCCTCGAATGGATTTGCTGATTGCTAAGCTCCGGGAAATCAGCCACAAATTTAGACCTAAAGTTGATCGATACTATCGCGAAAGAGTGAGTAATTTCCGATTCCTGCGAACTTCTGTGCATTCTGATTTGAAAATTTTATGATTATTTTCTGTTTTACTTTACAAGTTAGGCAAGCTGCGGAATAAATATAGCAATATTCGTTAAATGCTTTTCTTTCTAGTAAAACTAAAAAACAAAGCTGTTACTACCGTTGAATCGCATTTTCTTTTAGGAAGCAACGGAACTTCGAGTTTGGATTAGCGGAGTTATGATTCCGCCGGAACAATGTGGGTATTTGTCCGCTGAGACGGGAGATATCGACTACTATAATTGTGAAGAAATGCTCCCATTTGTCTGTGAACAAGGTACTTAAATTCTCTCAATTTTTAGTCGCAGTTCAGCCGTACTTGCCTGATGAGGCTGATGAATTCAAACATTCAAAAATGTTAAAAAATTTTATGAAATTTAAATTTGGTTTGGTAAGGGGGTACCAAGGACAACCGAAAAGTTTTTGAAAACATTTTACTGAAAACTTGCATATACAGTGGATGTCTGGGACGCTCAGCACGAATCTGAAATACGTTTATCAATGCTTCTTTTCGTCAGCTGGGTATATGTTTACATGCTTAGCTTACATATGCTAAGCTAACGAAAAGCAGAATCAAACAAGTAGGCCCCAAAAGGGGCAGTATTCCTTTATAGACCTTTTCTTTATTCAACTGCAAAATTGTTTTTGCAGGAAGCTCCAGGTTTTGTTTACAATTTCACTTGACTTCCCTCATCAGGGAGAGCAAGCCTATGCTTGCCATGCCTGGCTGACCTTGTGATGTCCAGCGCAAGCTAGTACCTAATCTGATTCCCTAATGCACCGAAGTGTAGCTCCAAAGCTACACTGGTGCTCAAAAATCTGCAACCGTTTAGATTGCTGGCAGTCGAAGACTGCGCGACGGCTCTCAGTTCTGTTCCTTAAATAGGCTCTAAACCTAATTTGCATAATCCAAATGCAAAAAATCTGACCTAAGCTAGCCCTGTGTTGAAGATAGGGCTTCTAAATGGAGAAATGACTCACTATACACTAAACATATAAGTTTCCATTTTATACATTCCTGCTCCAGCAGGAATAAAAACGGATTTCAGATACGTACTCGGCTCCCCTGAAAACTCATGTATGGAAGTTTTCAGCAAAATATTTTTCAAAAATTTTCCGTTCTCCTTCCCCCTTACAAAACTAAAATTTAATTTTTTAATTTTTTCATAAATTTTTAAATTTTTGAATTCATCTGCCTCCAGTATATGCAGCTAAGCAAAGTTTTAAAGCTGGAGGGGAATAACGCAAGAGACCCCTTTTTATTGGATCAAGCGTTAAACTAAGAAACAATGTCTGCGGCTGGACTAAACGGATTAAAAGCTGTTTATCGTGCCATTTTAAGCCAGCAACTGAGAAGCTGAATAGTATAGTACAGTTGACATTTTTGAAGCAAGAGAAAGACGAATATTTCATGTGCTTATCCTGCGCTGCTTCATTGGTCTAATCAGTTTTATCATCTAAAAAAATTTACTGTTCCACTTTAGGTCAGGATTTTCGTCACTGGTTCCTCCTAAGTCCGGCCGGAATCGCCATTCTAATCCTGATCATCCTGCTCCTACTTCTGATGGCGCTGATCATCGTTTGTTGGCTGATGAAATCGCGTCGGCGGAAGCGCCAGTATTTCGAGCGAAAAAATTCCCTCCGGGACTCAATCCGGAGCCTCAGGGAGCTGGAAAAGGCCAAAGAGCAGCAGGAACGGCTGCGGGCCCTTCAAGCCGCTGTGGACACCTCAAAACCGCCGCGCCCGGCCAGCCCAGATATCGTGGGCGCTGCCCATGCCCGCATGATTCTGGGCGACAGTTTTGACTCTTCCTACGTCTACGATCGAACCACGACCGTATCGCTGTCCGATTCCAAGAACAGTCTCCTCACCCAGTCCAGCGGGTCCGGGTCCCGGGTTCCGGCGGTGGGACAGAAACCCGGAAAAACCTCGAAACTGTCCACCGTCACCAGCTACTCGGAAAGTGCCTACCGGAGTGACTACTCCTCGCCCAGCCAAGAGGATTCTTCTGCTCAGAGCACCACCTACTACGGGGTGGGCGGATCTCGGACGCCCAGTAATCAGAGATCTCAACCAGCCGCGGTAAATCCATCGCCGCTGCTTCTGCCGGGCAAAACTGCCTCTGTCCCGGCCGGTCTGCATAAAGCCAGACGGCTGAGTCAAGGCTCTATTGCGAGCCTTCGCTCCGGCTCAACTCAGGGCAAACGAACCGAGCCCGTGCCCACACCTCAGCCTAAGGTGCCCGGCTCCACACACCCTCACACGCGTGGCGCTGGTAAGGGTAGCGGACGCCGGCACCCTAGCGAAGTGTCGACCGCGTCCACCTGCACGAGCTGTCCCAGCTGCTCCTGTACCAACTGCAGTCAGCGGGACGAGATACAGTCCCTTTCGACGATTCGAGACGACCCCCACTCCGAGGGCACCTGTTCCTGTACAGAGCACTCGGACCTCTCGAGTGAGCGGTCTTCAGACAGTACCACCTCTTGCCCCCCTCAATTTCCAAACCCCCGAGCTAGTCAGGACTCCTCCCCTTTCTCTGCGTCAACTGCGCTGCAGTATCTCCTTCCAGAAATCCCTAAACCTGTGCCAACACCTGTTGCCTCAACTACCGCATTCCAACCCCCACCTATCCAAAGACCTATCCCTAACCCATCCTATTCCCAAGTCCAACCCTCCCTGCCCCACAGGGACCAGACCCAAATCTCTACATCAGTCGGCGAACGGTAGCGCCACAGCGCAGCAGTCCATGCATTGCCAGCAGTACTCCAATGTCGCCTATGCTACCAGTCCCTCCTTCGATTCCTAGCTGACCGTTTGCTCCCCATCCACCCAAATATTTTCCGAGGTCCCTCCCGTCCTCTGCACCCGCAACCTCCCAGCCAAGGTGGCTTTTAATCGGGCCCTTCTCCACGGGGGTGGCCCGAAGGGAGAACGCGTGATTATCCACTCCATCTCACTGGCACTAAGACGGACGAACATGGAAACCCCAGGAAGCTGTTAGGTGGATATTTGAGGGCAGTGTAAATGTGAGAGAAAATCTGTCAAATATTGGCCTGTTGTGTTTGTTTTTTTTGTGCATTTTGTGGTTATTGTTGGAGTTGGGATTGATGGTATTTGCTGTGTTGCGATTTGTTGGTGTTGGTAGTTAATTCGGGAATTCCAAGGAAAGAATTGTTGTTGAAATGGTGCTCGATGCAGTTAAGAATAGGAAGCAAATAAGTGCTCGAAAAACGCAGCTTGTGCTCGAGATTGGTAAAAATTTAAACTAAGAAAAGTAAAAAGGTTAAATGGATGTCGTAGAAAGTTTAATGGGGAAAAATGTCTAGAAATAAGTCCATCCAGGTACATTTTAGGCATAAGATGGTGTGCGAGAGTGGGTTCAGAATGTCCATTCAGGTCCATCAAAGGTAGAAAGTTTGTGCGACAGTGGGTTGAGAATGTCCATCCAGGTCCACTTTGGGGTACCCAAGGTTAAGGTTTAATGGATGTAGTGGATGTAGTGTAGGTGATATGAAAGGGGAAAACGTAAAAGTAAAATGGGTAAAAATGTCTAGAAATAAGTCCATTCACGTACATTCTGGGAAAGAGATGGTGTGGGAGGGAAAAGAGTGGGTCGAGAATGTCCATTCAGGTCCACTTTGGAAGTTTCGAAAGGTTTGATGGATGTAGTGGATGTAGTGGATGTAGTGTAGGTGATATGAACGGGGTAAATTTGCTTCTTGCAGTTGATAAAAGAGAATGTAGGCTAGAGAGTGGTAAATAGGTCCATTCAGGTACATTTAAATAGTGGTTGAATGTTGAAACGTGTTAATTTTTGCGGAACACCGGTGTGTATAATGTCCATCCAGGTCCACTTAGCTACTAACGGTAGGTTTAATGGATGTAGTGGATGTAGTGGATGTAGTGGAGGCGACGTGTATGGGGTGAAATAAATAATTTTTTTGATTTCACGGTTAGAGGGAGGAGGGGGAAGGAATTCTGAGATTAGATATTAGTAGGAATGTGTCGGAACATGTCCATTCAGGTACATTTAACATGTGTCAATGTGTGTATGAGTGGGGGGTGTATAATGTCCATCCAGGACCATTTAGCTAATGAAGGACGGCTTAATGGATGTAGTGGATGTAGAGGAGGGAACGTGTTAGGTGTTGAACAGGGTTACCTTAAACTGTGTTGTTTGAGGTTGTTAGGGTTGTTAAGTAGGGATGAGGTCTTAAGAGGAACATGTTCGACATTCTCTAATATCTAATCTCAGGATTCCTTCCCCCTCCTCCCTCTAACCGTGAAATCAAAAAATTATTTATTTCACCCATACACGTCGCCTCCGCTACACCCACTACATCCACTACTTCCATTAAACCTACCGTTAAAGCTAAGTGGACCTGGACGGACATTATACACACCGGTGTTCCGCAAAAAATTAACACGTTTCAACATTCAACCACTATTTAAATGTACCTGAATGGACCTTACCACTCTCTAGCCTACATTCTCTTTTATCAACTGCAAGAAACAATTTACTAATTCATATCACCTACACTACATCCACTACATCCACTACATCCATCAAACCTTTCGAAACTTCCAAGTGGACCTGAATGGACACTCTCATTCCACTCTTTTCTCCACTACATCTCTTTCCAGAATGTACGTGAATGGACTATTTCTAGACATTTTTACCCATTTTACTTTTACGTTTCCCCTTTCATATCACCTACAGCAATACG
>JASAND010012123.1:0-32416 GCA_030248195.1 Trissonchulus latispiculum
TATATGTGAAATAATTAGTTGTGCGTCAAACGTACCATCAGTTTTACATTTATACTATTATCGCGTGGCTTCTCCATAATCGTAAGAGACTGCCAGAGCAATACAGTGTAGCAATACAACAATACGCTGTGAAAGCAATTTAGTTGCACATTGCAAATGATAGAAGTGTATACAGTTACACATAAACAGAAAATGTACATACAATCTATATAAGTAGTGCATGCGACCGTAACCAGACCATATCCACACACTGTGCGGCTCGTCAGTGGTTCAGTGTGGAACACAGTTTTTTTACAAATGTTTTTAAGAAAACCATAAAAATAAATGAAAAAGGTTTCGCCGCTGGTCGCCTCAAGAAGTGAAGTTAAACAAGCATAGATAGTGCTAAACGTATATTTCTATCCAATTTGACTTGTAAGCTGTAACCATCCGTCTAAAGGGGTGAAACTGAATTGTCTTGTTTTGGAGAGCTTTTCTACTGTTTTTAGGAAAAAGCGTCTTAGTTTTCGGTTACTATATTGTTTATTCCTAAGTGTTTTTACTAATTTTGCGCTTTGTACAATGAAGTCTGTTTCATAATAGCTCAACTTAGAAATTCTACTTAGTTCGTTGGCATATACCTTATAGCACGTAAGTTGTGAGAAATTTCCGTCTATTTCCGGGTAATTAATTGCTTTAAAAGGGAAATCGTCTTTTTTATTATAAATTCTATGAGTAAACTTATCATTGAATACTTTAATTGTTAAATCTAACACTTGCCCCCATCCAAAACCTCCAAAAACGCTGTTTTAGGGGGTTTGACCACTGGTCAATAGGCCACCTAGACCATAGTGACCAGTGATCACTTCCGTCGGGTCTGAAAATATGCTCATTGAATCTAGCGTAGTCGATTTACTATATATGCCCCCAACCAAGACCTCGAAAAACGCTGTTTTAGGGGGTTTGACCACTGGTCAATAGGCCACCTAGGCCATAGTGACCAGTGGTCACTTCCGTCGGTTCTGAAAATATGCTCATTGAAACGAGCGTAGCCGATTTACTATATATGCCCCTAACCGAAACCCCGAAAAACGCTGTATTATGGGGTTTGACCACTGGTCAATAGGCCACCTAGGCCATAATGACCAGTGGTCACTTCCGTCGGTTCTGAAAATATGCTCATTGAAACGAGCGTAGTCGATTTACTATATATGCCCCCAACCAAAACCTCGAAAAACGCTATTTTAGGGGGTTTGACCACTGGTCAATAGGCCACCTAGGCCATAGTGACCACTGGTCACTTCTGTCGGTTCTGAAAATATGCTCATTGAAACGAGCGTAGTCGATTTACTATATATGCCCCCAACCAAAACCCCGAAAAACGCTGTTTTAGGGGGTTTGATCACTGGTCAATAGGCCACCTAGACCATAATGACCAGTGGTCACTTCCGTCGGTTCTGAAAATATGCTCATTAAAACTAGCGTAGTCGATTTACTATATATGCCCCCAACCAAAACCTCGAAAAACGCTGTTTTAGGGGGTTTGACCACTGGTCAATAGGCCACCTAGGCCATAGTGACCAGTGGTCACTTCCGTCGGGTCTGAAAATATGCTCATTGAAACTAGCGTAGTCGATTTACTATATATGCCCCCATCCAAAACCTCCAAAAACGCTGTTTTAGGGGGTTTGACCACTGGTCAATAGGCCACCTAGACCATAGTGACCAGTGGTCACTTCCGTCGGGTCTGAAGATATGCTCATGAAACTAGCGTAGTCGATTTACTATATATGCCCCCATCCAAAACCTCCAAAAACGCTGTTTTATGGGGTTTGACCACTGGTCAATAGGCCACCTAGACCATAGTGACCAGTAATCACTTCCGTCGGGTCTGAACATATGCTCATTGAATCTAGCGTAGTCGATTTACTATATATGCCCCCAACCAAAACCTCGAAAAACGCTGTTTTAGGGGGTTTGACCACTGGTCAATAGGCCACCTAGGCCATAGTGACCAGTGGTCACTTCCGTCGGTTCTGAAAATATGCTCATTGAAACGAGCGTAGTCGATTTACTATATATGCCCCCAACCAAAACCTCGAAAAACGCTATTTTAGGGGGTTTGACCACTGGTCAATAGGCCACCTAGGCCATAGTGACCAGTGGTCACTTCCGTCGGTTTTGAAAATATGCTCATTGAAACGAGCGTAGTCGATTTACTATATATGCCCCCAACCAAAACCTCGAAAAACGCTATTTTAGGGGGTTTGACCACTGGTCAATAGGCCACCTAGGCCATAGTGACCACTGGTCACTTCTGTCGGTTCTGAAAATATGCTCATTGAAACGAGCGTAGTCGATTTACTATATATGCCCCCAACCAAAACCCCGAAAAACGCTGTTTTAGTGACTTTTCCCAACTTTGACCCTAACTTTGACCCTGAGCGAGGAACCACGGGAGCCATGCTGACCAGTGGTCACTTCGGGCGGTTTCGGCAGTATGCTCATCGTTTTCAGCGACCCCGATTTACTATATATGCGCACCACCAAATGGCCAAAAAACGCTATTTTAGACGACTTTTTGACAATTTTCTGTGTTGGGACCTCGAAAAATTTCTAAGTCCAAACGTCGATTTTTCCATTTTTGACCATCTGTAAAAATCGACCCAGAGCGAAATTCGAAAAAAAACATAAGCTTGATCTGGACCATCGCCTAGATAATCAAAAATTAGTATAGAAAAATTTTTCCTATGGGCAGTTTGAAAAATCGGTGTGCGCAAAAATGGCCCTATAAAAGTGGTCGATACAGAGAAAAAAACCCCACTTTTAAACTTGTATCAGAAAGTCGATTTTTTCAAAGTTCATTTTTTCCGGGCAAGTTTGGTATCATTCGAAAGCTCTTGGCCTGGAGATTTCAAAAATGTAAACTTTAGCTCTCAACTCCTTACCGTTAATTAGTTTTGGCTAATTAACAGTTTCCCTAATCCGCAAAGTGCCTTTATAGCTCATATTATGAGGGGCGCTCCGCGCACCCTCATGAAATTCAAAAATTCAAACAAACGAAACTATGACGGGCGACAGAAACTTTATCTCAAACAGAAGCTATGACAAGCACACAGACAGACAAACATACAGTAATCAATTCATTGAATTTACTGCTGCCCTTGACCCAGGGATGGAGATATTCTCAAGGGACCACCTTCACCATTCAAACTTTAATATTAATCTAAAGATTTGAAAAGATGCTCGACGTGAACGTAGTGATGTTTGAAACTGAAACTATATTCGAAACTGAACTGAAACTGAAACTATATTCGAAACTGAACTGAAACTGAAACTATATTCGAAACTGAACTGATACTGAAACTATATTCGAAAACTAGATTCGAAACTGAACTGAAACTATAACTGAAACTATCCCAATTCCAGGACTGAAACAGAAACTGGATCTAGCAAAATCTGAAACTATTTCAGTCCCAGCGTAAAACCTAAAGCTTTTCTTGCTCGCTGGAACTGAAACAAGTTTCAGTTCAAACTGAGACTGAAATTAGTTTTAGTCTCTGCGTATGAAAAGCAATTTCAGTTCTGAGTATGCTTGAGTTCCTTGTAAACGCTATTGCAAACTTTTCCATAACAGTTTTTCCTTGCGAAAGATTGAATGAATGTGTCCAGTTTTAGAATTAGAGAGCAGTATAATTTTTAGATCATTTACTGTCAGCTTATCAGACAAAACTAAAAAGTTGTGTTGGAGTGCAATTGCCTTAGGTATATAGTTTTTAAAGCACACGTGGCTGTGGCACTTCTACAATCTACCGCCTTAGAGGCAAAGCATTCAGTTGCAGCAATGAACCATTATGTATTATTTCCTCAAAACCATTACATCTGGAGGGATGTTAGAGTTTTGAAGCAAATCACCAAAGCTGTTTTAGATAATTTATTAAAAAGAAAGTCAATGCAGCAAAGCAATTATGTCACAGCGGATCATATTTTATTTGTCTTTCCTAGGAAAATGATTGTATAGCCGAGATCGTAAGGAAAATATTATTAAAATATCGTAGGAAAATATTATTAGATGAACTTTTATTTGGAACTGATACAGGCGCTTGGACAATAATATAAAAATAAAATTGCGCTTCAACAATTCTTAATTTCAAATACATGTGGAAACTGAAATTTTAATTATTTTTGACTTCCACTGAAACTATTTTTATAGTCGGACTGAAACTGAAACTATTTCGCGTCACCGACTGAAACTGAAATTAATTTGGGATGACGACTGAAACTGAAACTGAAACGGGCTACTGAACGTACATCTTGAATCAACAGGTCCCATAGGGGCTGCGCAACAGTGACATCTGCGCACGTGAAGGCATCTGCGCAGAGCAACCAGCGCACACAGTTGCAATAGGATGACAGCAGTGGGGCGAAATCTGCAGCGACTGCAGTTGTTGCCAGTTTGCCAACACCTGAGCTAGGGATAGCGCTAAACTGCTGCTGCTGAAGCAATGCATTGCAGCTAAAAACAAAACAAAATCAGTAGCATACGTTAGACTGGAGTACATAATAGAGAAGAGTGTGACAGCTGGCAGGCTCTGCCTCTGCTACAAGAGGGCTCACTCCATCCAACACTTTTGAGTAATTGTCTACAGAATGTTTATGTACATCAAGAAAATGAGGTAAACGCGGGCTAGGAGGCTCCCTCCTGTTTTAAGGTGGTGGTATCCTTTTGTGCAGTGCTTTTGTGGTGATTTTTTGAAACGCTATAACTTTCACAATTTTGGGAGTTCCAAAGAGCTTTATACATGGATTTAAAGCTTATTATCTGTACAAACACATGAGCTTACAGAACTGGCAAAATTATCAAACAAATAGCAGAAATTTTCTGACAAGCTGACATCTAACAGGATGAATATAGACCAAAAGTTTTTGAACATCGATTTCTCAAAACTGAAAAATCGGCCAAAAGTTTTTTTTGTGCCACGATATGAAGGACATATGGGCTGAGGGACGTTTTTTTGGATTCGGCTCAGCAGGTCTTAACGGTCGAGAAAATCGGCCAAATGCACAGTAACACGAAATTTCGCAACTTCGCATTGAGTTTTCTTGCTACTCAATATGTTTTAGTCCAAACCAAGAAAAACGTCCCTCCGCAGAAGTGCGAATGTCGATTCTGCCGAAAATCTCCGGAATCCGTCGAGTTGTTTTTGAGAAATCGATGTTCGAAACAAAATAATCGCAGTTTTGCCAAACTGGTTTTTCGACCAAATCTCTAGCTGAAAGCAATAAAGTCCGGCTAATAGGCGTTCATAGAATGTGCATTTGGACGATGTATCGATTGAGTATAACTAAGCCAATTTTGTCCTTAACATGTGGCAGTAATTTTGAAAAAACTGATTTCCTTGAAAATGGCCATTTTTTGACCCTAAAATCAGTTTTTTGCTTATACTGACTTAACCACTGGAGATAGCTCAAAGGTTGTAAGAGCAAAAATGTTCAGTTTTGAGTCCTCTTTCCAGCCATACTAACCAATCCCGTGTCTTGTCCACCTACTGGGAGCTTAAGGCCAAAAACCAAAACTTTCCTATCTTTTGGCCTAAGAATGCGGGACTGGTCCTAAAATGTTAAAGAGCACGGAAATAGGTTATTTCGTACGTTTTAGCCCTTTGCGTAAAGGATTAAAGCCGTAGGAGTAAAAAATACCCGAAAGGAAACCAGCACCTTAAACTAAAGTTTTTGCCTTAGTGACAGCAGCCTGGCGTATTCCACTATTTCTTTATGTGTACAGAATATGACGACGACAAAGAAAATAAAATCTAGCCCGGTTGGCTTTCGTTCTCCTAAAACTGAAATCTGTCCAAAAAATAAGGTTTCAATAGTGTAAATTCTCAGAACGTTTTCTGGCTGCTTTTTTGGTCTTTTTTGCACTTTTTTGCACAGTTCAACGGCTTTGGAAGTTTAGGTTAACAATTCTTCATTTTCTAGCTCAACAGCAGAAAACTAGCCGTATACAAATAAAGCAGTTTTCGAAACAAAGCAGCCCCTCCCTTCCAGACATCGACTCACCGCCCCCCCCATCCTAGACCTGGTGGAGGCCCCTTCCCCAGGCTTCCCACTCCCGAAATTGTGCTTAAGAAACGCTCCCATTCAGTGGTTACCATAACCACTATTTTCTGCACATGACACACAAAAACCACCAGGAAGAAATGTACAGTATTGCTCAAAACAAAGTTAATTTTTTGCGAAGTTCGCAAACTCCGCGAACTTCGCGAAGCAAGCGATATTTCGCTAAATTCAGAGAAGTTCGCGAAAAACTTAGCGAACTTCGCGAAATCGTTAGCTAGCTAATTTGAGGGGTTTTCTCCATGTCTACCAAAAATTTGCAAAAAAATTTAAAATCGAATTTGGAGTCAAGATTTGGTGCCTTCGCGAAGTTCGCCAAAGTTTAGCGAAGTTCACATAATTTCGCGAAATTCGCCAAGATTTTAGCGAAGTTTAAAGGAATTTCGCTAAAATCTTCGCGAACTTCGCAAAACGTTGGCGAACTTCCCTAAAATCTACGCGTATTTCGCTAAAATTTTGGAGAATTTCGCGAAATTATGCGAACTTCGCGAAGGAACCAAATCTAGATTCCAAAATAGATTTTAACATTTTTTAGCAAATTTTTAGTAGATAAGGAAAAAACCCCTCAAATTAGCTAGCCAATGATTTCGCGAAGTTCGCTAACTTTTTCGCGAACTTCTCTAATTTTAGCGAAATATCGCTTGCTTCGCGAAGTTCGCGGAGTTTGCGAACTTCGCAAAAAATTAACTTTGTTTTGAGCTATACTGTAGAACAGATCTATGCAACACTGACCTATCCCGAACTAGGCCAAGATATTTCTGTCGCACCACAATATCTGCTGTCCTGAATTGAGACAAGTTTCCCTCCTCAGTTGTTGTCGTGTGGTGGGGGAGACGCTCAAATATAGGCAAGAGGGCAGGCGCCCAATGGGCTGCGGCCGGCCCGGACAACGCCAGCTTAAGTTTCGGCAAAAATGCCTTCTGATAATCCATCAGGCTCCACAATGTCTGAAGCAAATATGAAAAATATAATTAAAGACCCCCGAGTCTACAAGAAGAAACTTAAGGAGACATCCATTTTTGGGCCATTTTTCTACTTTCTCCGATCTCGCTGATTTTTACAGAATTAATGTCCAAAATTAAAATCGTAAGTCTTAGGGTTGGCGAGTAATTTCTATTTCACCTCAAAGTTGAGGTTTCATGTGTTAAACATAGGCAGTGAAAAAGTTGCCATTTTCGTTTGCGCCAAAAACATTCCCCGGCAAACACTGATGAATCTGGACAAATTTTACATTAAAATAACCCTTTATTAAAATAATTTTACATTGAAATCCCCCCAAGAAATGCTAAACTGCGGCATCCTGGAATTACAACTTTAATTTAGGTATTTAAAAAATTTAACTAATTTTTGAAGGATTAAAATTTAACACGTTTTTAGCATCACGTTACATTTTAATCCTTCGAAAATTAATTAAAAAGTTTAAAGTCCTAAATTAAAACTCTATTCTATTCAGCGTTGATTTAATGTGAAATTTGTTCCGTTTCATCAATGCTTGTCGGGAGATTTTTAGGCACACGCGAGATGTGACACGTTTTCCACTGTCTTAACACATGAAACCTCAACTTTGAGGTGAAATTACTCGACAACCCTAAGATATACGACTTTAAGTTTAAAAACTCATCAAAATCTACCGTTTGGACAATAAAATATGTAAAAAATCAGCGAGATCGGAGAAAGTAAAAAAATGGACCCCTTCCCCAAATCTGTATAGATAAAGAGCTCTTAAAGCTCTAGATTTAAATCAAAGGCATACAATTCCAATACAATAAACCCCTTCCCCCGGCCCTATCAAGGCGTACCGGCACTTTTTTCAACAGCAACAGCAAACAATCAATGAGAGGAATCAGCGCTGCGTGCTGCGTCTCATCCAGACCACCCAAGACGATTGGGGAGATCTTCCCGGCCAAATCCAGCACGAAATTGGACGAGAAAGGCTGGTCGGCAGCGGCATCATTGGATTTCCCGGAGACAGGAAAATTCTGGAGGCAGGCGACAAATAGCTTGAACAGGGAACTTTTCACCTTAAAATAGCAAAGGGATGATAGAATGCAACAGGTCAAAAAAGGTAAAGATTACCCCAGGAGATATCTCAGTCCTGCCACAGGACATGGGGTGCCGGTGCTCATCCCCGGATTCTCAGCCGTAGAGCCAGGAGTATCACCTCAATATTGATGACTTCATCCGTGGAAGGGGGGCCGGCCCTTCTGCACAGATCCCTGTTACCTTCCCACCGTAGTGGCACCCATTTACCGACCAGTTAAGGATGGATAGCTGGGTTGGCTAGAGTCGAGAAAGCTCTGTGGCCTCCGGGGATCGAACCACCTACCGTAAGATCGGAAGTTCTGACCAGCGCCTTAGACCACTCGGCCATCCCGACCGAATGCAACAGGAAATTCGCAGACAACAGAAACTTTCACCGACTTGAACTTACATCAATTTCCTTTTAAACAACACAACACTGCAACCTTGAAATGTCACAAAGGAAATACGTAGTTTTGTTCAAACGGAAAAGTTATGGTTAAATTCTAAGTTAAAATTCAAACCCTTCCCACATAGATAAATACGTATCCACCCACTACGTACACGTATTTGCGAAGCAGTAGCACACTGTTTCAGCAGTTTTTTCTGTGTCACCAAGGGTCCGATCGCTTCTCGCTCCAACCAACACAGGGTTTGCATCCGTTTTTCATCAGGCTCTGACAGAGCGCCCTCTTGCGTCCCAGACGGCTGATCTAGCAGTTCTGTTACCAGACGACCCAGCGCAAGCAGAGAGCAGCTCACTAGACGGACCTGTCGATGTTCACCAGTTTCATCCTCCTGCTCAACGCCGCTAAAATGAAACAATCAAAATCAAAAGTAAAAATGATTGAAAAAGTCACAAAAACAGTTTTGAAACACATTAAATTTGCATACGTACAATGCACACCGAGCCTCTTCATATTCAGCAGTTGAATGGGACAGCGACAGCAGCATTCCAACATTTTAGTCCCAGCAGAAAAAATGTGAAAACATACGCCAGTTCACATGGTACATTTCTAGTGAAGTGTCTGGCTTGGGACTAACAAATTAAATGTTAGTTTGTTTACTAACCCTTTATTTGTGGCTGGATTCAAGGCGCCTTGAATGTAGGAGTGGCAAACCTAAATCACAAAAGGCAAAAAATGGTAAAATGACAACTCTGAAACTAGCAGCATGACAAAATCATAACGACCATGAATTCCATCATTGTTATGTATGTTACTACTACAGTATAGCTCAAAACAAAGTTAAGTTTTTGCGAAGTTCGTAAACCTTGCGAACTTCGCGAAGCTAGCGACATTTCGCTAAACTTAGACAATTTCGCGAAAAAGTTTAACTTTTTCGAACTTCGCGAAATCGTTAGCTAGCTAATTTGAGCGATTTTCTCCGTATCTACCAAAAATTGGTACAAAATTTTAAAATCTAATTTGGACTCAAGATTTGGTGCCTTTGCGAAGTTTGCTAAAGTTTAGCGAAGTTCGCATAATTTCGCGAAATTCGCCAAGATTTTAGCGATAATTCGCGAACATTTTAGCGAAGTGTAAAGGGATTTCGCTAAAATCTTCCCGAACTTCGCATAAAGTTGGTGAACTTCACTAAACTCAACGCGAAATTCGCTAAAATCTTGGCGAATTTCTCAAAATTATGCGAACTTCGCTAAACTTTAGCGAACTTCGCGAAGGCACCAAATCTTTGGTCCAAATTAGATTTAAAATTTTTTGCCAATGTCGCTTGCTTCGCGAAGTTCGCGGAGTTTGCGAACTTCGCAGAAAATTAACTTTGTTTTGAGCTATACTGTATCACAAATCACAATAAGTATGTTACTCTCTTAACGCATAAAGAAATCATGAAAAATGAAATTATTGGCCCTCTCCAGTTTCGGACTAAGGCTTCACCTTAGTGACTGGAGGACAGACGTTTTTCGGTATTTCTCAATGATTAATGCCTTGTATCCTTCGTAGATCCGCGATCAGCTAGCCAGCGTTTACCTTACGTATCTTCCTGATCCAACCACACGCACCTTTACAACATCCTCACGACAAAAGTTGAACACATCAGAGCGTTTGTCAGGCGGGAAGATCTGGTGAAAGGCAGTCTGGGCTTGCTGCTGGACCGCGGCGTAGGGGTCGTACATGCCCAGGAGCCAGTAGGGAAAGAGGGCGCGGACCTGGCGTCCCAGCTGGCGTCCGACGCGCACTCCCAGCCGCTCCAGACTCCCATGGGCCTCTTCACGAACACGAAAATTACTATCCTGAAATGAAGACACAGAAAGCAACTAAAATAAACTTGGAGGCACTTATTAAAAAACCGAAAGAACACTTTCGGTACCAACTGATACATATATAAGCTAATGTTGATGATCAGTTGATCAATGATTTTTACTGTTAAACAGTGATCAATAGTAAAGCCCTTCCCTTCTCCTACCCCTAAAACTCCGCTAACCCCATGACTCCAAACCCTGTCCTCCAAGAAAATTAATACATACGCAATCCTAAAAACAGGGTGGCCAACACCCGAAGATGCATTTGTGAAAACACCTTTTGCGTTTCTACATGCAACATGCATATATATGCGTATACGCCAAAAATATACCAATTTTTACTCATGCTGCTCTTCTTACACCCCTCCCCAGATTTTCCTTCCATGGAGTAAATTCCTAAATACCCTTTACAAATCAGAGTGTAGCTCAACACACCATAGCCAGACGACTGTACAGACGAGGGTAGCACTGAAGGGCCACCAACACAACCGATTCTTCCTTCGTATCAAAGTAGGACTGAACCTGGCCCAGTGTCTACAAGTAAACAAAATCAACCAGACCAAAA
The DNA here is from genome assembly GCA_030248195.1 of Trissonchulus latispiculum. NCBI lineage: Eukaryota > Metazoa > Nematoda > Enoplea > Enoplida > Ironidae > Trissonchulus > Trissonchulus latispiculum. Next base: position 10,944 of record JASAND010012123.1, read on the forward strand.
ATGCACAATAATAAACAATATGTATACACGTATATTTAGAAAAACTAAAACAATGGCCTTATATTACGTGTATTTGGAAAAAACATTGTAGAAATTGGTCATGTTCAAGGTTAAAAGGCGACCCCGGGCAAAAACACATCCTCCGGACTGAAAATCTGGAAATAAAAACGCACCGCGGTCTCCTATGCTTTGTTTACTTCAGTGGGAGGAGGACGGGGGGGGGGACACGCACATATATAGCTACACTCTACAATATGTTCTTGACAATGTGGAAAGTTGAAATGGTGGAATCTTTCATACAGAGAAAAATGTTTCCGCCACAAAGTTCTTTACCCAACTTTTTCATTTTCCTATGTTTGACACATGTCACGGTCACCTTTGAAGGGCTCTACACAGGCCCGCACCCAGGATTTTGAAAAGGGGGGGGGTCCAAGGTCAAACGCAAGGGGGCTCCGCCCCCCAGAAGTTGAAGAATTTTTGCATTTTTGCCAAAAAACAGTACATTGGACGTTTATTTCTTTCAAAAAGGAAATGTTCGCGCCGAAGGCGCAAAAATTTTTTATAAATAGCTGTTTTTGCCGTAAAAATATCAAAAATTTCCCATTTTGTCATCCCAAAAGGGGGGGGTCTAGACCCCTTGAAACCCCCCCCTGGGTGCGGCCTTGGCTCTACAGAACGATAGAAGCAGTATTACGCAAAATGCACTTGTCTTGTTTTAAGGACCCATGGGGACTACAAAACATGTGAAAATGAGCAAAATCGGACAAGGTCGAAAAATGTGTGATAAAAATATGAAAAAATGAGCCCACGCCCTTAAGCTTAAGCTTACGTGTATATATTTAAAAATATTTACATTACCCACGTATATATATACGTAAATAGTATAGACAAAACCTTGAGCTTAGTCAGTGTATCCTTTTTGAGGAGCTGACGAAAGGCGACCGTCAAGTCGGCGTCCAGGTCCGAGGAGGCCGCGGCCCCTTCCTCCTGCAGGACAACATTCTGCTGATCCTGTTGCTGCTGTTTCGGGAGTCCAGAGACGACACCAGGCGACGTCGGGTGGTCCAGGAAACTGCCCAGTCCCAGAGTGCCTCCTGAAGTCCCGCCGCCAGTCCTGGATGTGAGGGCATCAAAGCCCAGAAAGCCGGCGGCAGAGGAAACCCCGATCCCCGACGACTCCAGCAGTTCCGCTGCCTTGGCACTGGTGGACGGCTAAAAGCACCAGAAAAAATATAGCATACAAAAAGCAAGCATTGCAGACACTGGCGGATCCAGGATTTGGCGACGGTATATACCAGTTTTGCAGCGGGGGGTGTGGTTGGGGGCATAGTCCCCCGAACAGAAGTTGAGGAAATTTTTTGGATTTGCAATAAAATTGGTCTTCAATTCCTTTCATTGTGAAGAAATGAGAAAATTTTTCTCCGAAAAATCTGGTGCATTTCAAGCTATTTCTTCATAAATGCAATAAACAAGCTGTTAAAAAATCAGAAAATTCGCGAATTTTTGGTATATATATACAAGAACAAAAAGTGCTCCTTCGTCGCATGTAAAATGAGTCTTCGTAGGCAGGTTGTACATAAGCAAAAACTAGCCTGTAAAATACATATGAGTTCCGTAGGGAGGTTGTAAATTAAGGAAAACAAGTTGCAACCGCTTAACATATGAGCCTGTCCTACAACGAGGCTCATATTGGCGTATGTCATAATACGAATAATTTGCAGATATGTATTTTACTTTTATATAAATACATACTGCATAAAGTTTTTCATTACAAATTATCCTTCATATATGCCTACATATGCCTTCATATGCCTACGAAGACTCATATGTATTTTACATGCGACGAAGGAGCACTTTTTGTTCTTGTTTCTATTATTTTATATATGTATGCTCCTGAAGGTATGTATACGTAGATATCTTTCAACAGTAGCAAGCAAGCCAACCACAGCACTCCACAACCACTTTGAGCATGCAGTTCTATGACAAAAGTTGCTCAGCTCGCTTAGGGCTTTCATTTGGTACCAAATTTGACCACTTTTGAAAAATTTCATTTTTGACCGAAAATCGCCAAGTCCCCACCCCACCCCACCACAGCACTCTACAGCCACTTTGAGCATGCAGTTCTATGACAAAAGTTGCTCAGCTCGCTTAGGGCTTTCATTTGGCACCAAATTTGACCACTTTTGAAAAATTTCATTTTTGACCGAAAATCGCCTAAGTCCCCACCCCACCCCACCACAGTACTCTACAGCCACTTTGAGCATGCAGTTCTATGACAAAAGTTGCTCAGCTCGCTCAGGGCTTTCATTTGGTACCAAATTTGACCACTTTTGAAAATTTTCATTTTTGACCCCATGACCTCCCACCGACCTGACCCTCCAGATGGCAAAGTGGAACCAGCACAGCAAGATGGGTGGGTCAGACGGCAAAACGGATGCCAGGAATAAGCTGGGCGCACCAGAAAACCCCTATAGACAATGTTTTGAGAGGCTATGTACAGTCCTATATGATGTTCCCGGAAGTCGGTACAGTGTTTTTTTTGCTCAAAAAAGTGCGCAATGACGCACTTTTTTTCTGAAATGAGCAAAAAATTTTGAGCTTGTGCGCACGCGTGCGCACTTTTTCTACCAACACGGAGAGAAAATTACTAAACATTAATTGCTCAAAGTGTTCAGAAAAATTGCTCCTGGCTCTCAATTTCATAAAAAATCTCCAATTTTTCCTGGGGGCTCCGCCCCCAGACCCCCTCCTTACTTGCCTACTACTGGTTTATTGCTAAGTTGCGACCTAACTTTCAGTAAACATGCTAGCATTAATATACAAGCACCCATGGCCTAACGTACGTGTGATTTTCTAACTTGTATATGCAACAAGCTTTGCATATTCAAGTTATGAAATAACTGATTGCTAAATTTTAATTTTAGCTTGGCAGTTTTTGGAGAAGTTTACAAAATTTAGCAGGAGGTTACGTGACTGCTAGGTTTATGTATGTTATTGTCGGTGTTTTTCTACCCACCGACCGTTCAAAAAGCATTTAAAAATAGAGATGCTCTGGGCTGAGTCCTGAAAATTACTGAGTCAGATGTCGGAATCATTTTCGGAAAACTGCATAATTTTCGATGAAATTTCAAACTAGCGTGTATTTTTGTTTGTATAAAAAGCAGTGATGATTCTTAGCTTGCAAACAACTTAAAAATTGTCAAAAGCCTTCATCATTTTGCTAAATTTACAGAATAAAAATTTACTTTTAAATCAATAAAACTTGAAACAAATTTATATACCTTTATATCAATAAAACTTGAAGATTATCATATATATATATACGTACTTAAATGGTTGCTATTTTTAAAGTCTTTTGGTTCTGCACCCCATGCCCATCGTGCCATCGTTGCAAAGTTAGGTGAGTTTGCAAATTTATTTAGCCATTATATAAGTTCTATCATCTTATAATCAGCAGCTCTGAACATTGTAGAAAGGTCACGCAATTACTAATAAATGCAAAACTGACATTTTATGCTAAATTTTAGCATTTTTCCTGCTATGCGCACTTTTTTAGCAAATTGCGCAAAAAATTTTGGGGCAGTGCCCAGAAGAGCGCAAAAGTGTCCGAGCAAAAAAAAACACTGAGTCGGTACCGACCGGACCCTCCAGACGGCAAAGTGGAACCAGTACAGCAAGATGGGTGGGTCAGACGGCAAAACTGACACCGGGAATGAGCTGGGCGCACCAGAAAACCCCTATAGACAAAGTTTGGAGAGGCTAAGTAAAGCCTACTATGGACCTCCGGGAAGCGGTTACCGACCTGACCCCTCAGACGGTCAAGTGGAACCAGCCCAGCAACTTGGGCATCAAACCTGATAGCGGGAATCGATTCTCCGTCCCAAAAAACCTTTGTATGCAAAATTTGAGCCACCCATGTAGCAAAATAAGCGAAAAATTTAAGTTCAAAGTTCAACCCAAAATTCACCAACTTTGGCCGGCCAGTACCGAAAAATTACGCACGGAGACGGAAAATCATATAGCATTTGAACGACCCCGATATGTGTACTGTTTAACCATATAGTCAGTATTATCCCATATATAGCCCAATCTGACTTATTAAGGCGCCTTTGAAGCATACTTTTTGGCCATTTTAGCGTTTTGGCCGACTTTGGCCCCCAGCCAAAAATTTTTTCCGGCTCCGGGAGGCATAAAAACTAGCTTATTTTCTTATTTTTGATTTGTACTACAAGAATATATTTGGGTTTCATAGGCAAAAATTTTTCTATCTGTAGTTATTCAAGCTACAAAACCCCCTTATGAGACATCAAAAGCGAGAAACCGGAAAAAAACATCACTCTCGTAAGCGATTTTTGGCATAACTTTTTAACGGAAAGTGGTACGGGGATGAAACTTCGCACACATACTAAACTCGACACGTACAATTTTTTGCGCACATAATCTGCGCAGGATCTGCGCAGGAATCTGCGCAGCTTCTGCGCAGCCTTGTTTTACACGGTCATTCGACCATTTTCACTCATATTATAGGGGTCGCTACCGCGACCCCTATGATATATATATTCTGCCCTTTTTCCTATATTCTCCTCAATTTGTCTTACTTGCGATTTACGGGGGGGGCGCCCCACCCTAGATCCGCCCGTGTTAGAAGAGGGGGAGGGCAGGGCCATAAAAAGAAAAGCCTTTTTCCACGCCTTTCTGACAATCCGCGTCGCAGAAAACATATATATATATATATATATGTATACAAGAAACAAACATGCTCCTCTGGAGCATGAAAAAGTAATATGGGTGATGGTGAGGTTGCAAAATCAAGAGAGGACTAGTCTTTAAAACTTAATATGGGGCTAGGTTAAAAAATAGAAGAGGACTAGGTTGTGAGCGAATTAATATGGGCACAGCTTCGCCGAACAACCCATATTCGCGGTTTATAAATGTATATCAGTATGCATGTCAAATCCACGCTACGTTTAGTTTTTTGTTAGTCAAACGTTTTCTTCGAGAAACGTTTTATACTAACCAGTGCGTTTTATTCATTTATACGGAAAATTTATATTTCAAGAATAATCTTAGGACTCTGTCCTTCTATTTCCTCCCTGCTTGAACCAAAAGCTTTAGCCTCATGTCCTTAGATCTCTTCTCGTTGCTTGCCGCAGTTCAACCCGACCAAATGATGATAACTTACGCACATATGTATTCCTAGCTAGTCCTGACTGAAATTGACAGCTCTGTATGCGACAAAAGCTAAGACGAAACGTGAAATCCCGCGAATATGGGTTGTTCGGCGAAGCTGTGCCCATATTAATTCGCTCACAAACTAGTCCTCCTCTATTTTTGAACCTAGCCCCATATTAAGCATTTTAAAGACTAGTCCTCTCTTGATTTTGCAACCTCACTATCACCCATATTACTTTTTTCATGCTCCCGAGGAGCATTTTGTTTCTTGTCCTTCTGTCCTTTTAAAGATTCTCCTGCAAGCGTCTAATGCATCATGGCATTACACCATTTGTGTAAGCATATAAACTATACACAACCTGCAAATCAGGCTCAGTAAGCCATGGCAGCAGTGATCCAGTTAACACTAATTTCAGCCATTTAAATATAAGCGCTGACTAAAGACATATCTTTTGAGTGTCATTCGAAGAGAACGAACGGTAACTCTAAATCCGGTTCTGTTTTAGGCCGTTTGACCAGTGCTCAATAGGCCCCGTAGGCTGTAGTGACCAGTGTTCACTTCCGTCGGTTTCGGCGATATGCCCATTGAAACGAGCGTAGTCGATTTACTATATATGCCCCCGACCAAAACGCCGAAAAACGCAATTTTAGGCCGTTTGACCAGTGGTCAATAGGCCCCGTAGGCTGTAGTGACCAGTGGTCACTTCCGTAGGTCTCGGCGATATGCCCATTGAAACGAGCGTAGTCGATTTACTATATATGCCCTCGACCAAAACGACGAAAAACGCAGTTTTAGGCCGTTTGACCAGTGGTCAATAGGCCCCGTAGGCTGTAGTGACCAGTGGTCACCTCCGTCGGTTTCGGCGATATGCCCATTGAAACGAGCGTAGTCGATTTACTATTGTAAGACGGTTGTCTTAACTTTTATGTACTTTAACTATTAAATTAGATGGCCGGCGTAAACTGAACCTACTTCTTTCGTCTCTAGCCTTCAATCAAGGTACAGCTATGTCTCTCGCTCGTACACAATCACACGCCGTTCAATCACTCCGAAATTTCCTCCGCTTCGCTGACCCTCTCGTACCTCCGCTTCGCTGTGACAGGAAAACCTCCGCTTCGCAATCCACTAAGCAATACCTCCGTCGCACAGAAAATTCCTCCGAATAAATGCACTAAGTTGGTAGGCTTCAACAAACGGTCAACACAACGCCCGACTAATACTAACTCAGCTCTCTGTGAAAGCAACGAAAGCCTAGACCCAACCGCTCTCAAACACCAACTTTAATAAGACTGACTTCAAAAATTGAATTCACTGCAATAGCAGCACAGACAGACAAAAAATGCTTTGACTAACGCACACACATTACAACAAAATAAGCGATCACCTACGCACATACAACTCCCAAGGAGGGTCCACATTACTTTAAGCTACATATAAGCACTAGGCAATGCATGTATATGATGTTGCATATGTTGTATATATATATATATATACAGAACAGTTATATTTTGCTGGACAGTAAGCTATGAGAAACTGAGATGCAAACTGTTAGAATTTAAAGACTGTTTATAGAAAGTAACTGTTAAGTTAAGTTAAGTATAGAAATGTTAGCTACAGTTACCCTACGTGAAAATATGAAGTTAGTTTTGATGAAACTGAAAGATGAAAAGGTTAGACGATTAGACAGGACCTTAGATTGTTTAGGCTAATAAGAGAGACTACGAAAGAAGTTAAGAAACTTGTAAAAGGTTATTAAAGTTGGGAGACAAAACACTTACAGGAATACACTAGCTACGCTACAGAACCAACATAATATATTTCCGAACACCATGCGCAAGCAGATTCTATTTTGACCACTTTTCGAAAATTTCCCAATTGACCCAAAATCACTTACGTCCCCATCCCACCCCACCACAGCACGCTACAGCCACTTTGAGCATGCAATTCTATGACAAAAGTTGCTCAGCTCACTTAGGGCTTTCATTTGGTACCAAATTTGACCACTTTTGAAAAATTTCATTTTTGACCGAAAATCGCCTAAGTCCCCACCCCACCCCACCACAGCACTCTACAGCCACTTTGAGCATGCAGTTCTATGACAAAAGTTGCTCAGCTCGCTTAGGGCTTTCACTTGGTACCAAATTTGACCACTTTTGAAAAATTTCATTTTTGACCGAAAATCGCCTAAGTCCCCACCCCACCCCACCACAGCACTCTACAGCCACTTTGAGCATGCAGTTCTATGACAAAAGTTGCTCAGCTCGCTTAGGGCTTTCACTTTGTACCAAATTTGACCACTTTTGAAAAATTTCATTTTTGACCGAAAATCGCCTAAGTCCCCACCCCACCCCACCACAGCATTCTACAGCCACTTTGAGCATGCAGTTCTATGACAAAAGTTGCTCAGCTCACTTAGGGCTTTCATTTGGTACCAAATTTGACCACTTTTGAAAAATTTCATTTTTGACCGAAAATCGCCTAAGTCCCCACCCCACCCCACCACAGTACTCTACAGCCACTTTGAGCATGCAGTTCTATGACAAAAGTTGCTCAGCTGACTTAGGGCTTTCATTTGGTACCAAATTTGACCACTTTTGAAAAATTTCATTTTTGACCGAAAATCGCCTAAGTCCCCACCCCACCCCACCACAGCACTCTACAGCCACTTTGAGCATGCAGTTCTATGACAAAAGTTGCTCATCTCGCTTAGGGCTTTCATTTGGTACCAAATTTGACCACTTTTGAAAAATTTCATTTTTGACCGAAAATCGCCTAAGTCCCAACTCCACCCCACCACAGTACTCTACAGCCACTTTGAGCATGCAGTTCTATGACAAAAGTTGCTCAGCTGACTTAGGGCTTTCATTTGGTACCAAATTTGACCACTTTTGAAAAATTTCATTTTTGACCGAAAATCGCCTAAGTCCCCACCCCACCCCACCACAGCACGCTACAGCCACTTTGAGCATGCAATTCTATGACAAAAGTTGCTCAGCTCACTTAGGGCTTTCATTTGGTACCAAATTTGACCACTTTTGAAAAATTTCATTTTTGACCGAAAATCGCTTAACGGGGGGGTCCATTTTTGGGTCATTTTTTCTACTTTCTCCGATGTCGCTCATTTTTACAGATTTCATAGTCCAACTGTATATTTTAACGAGTTTTTGAAGTTAAAGTCGTAAGTCTTACAGTTGTTGAGTAATTTGACCTCAAAGTTGAGATTTTATGTGTTAAACATAGGAAATGTGAAAAGTGTCCCCTCTCCACGTCCGCCAGAGAACTCTACGCGAATGGCAAACAGGATCCGCCCAAACATTATATCATATTTTTGCCGTGTTCCGAACGGATTGTAGGAATCAGAATTGTGATTTGGTGCTTTTAAAATTTTTGAGCCACTTGAGCATGCAGTTCTATGACAAAAGTTGCTCAGCTGACTTAGGCTTTCATTTGGTACCAAATTTGACCACTTTTGAAAAATTTCATTTTTGACCGAAAATCGCCTAAGTCCCACCCCACCACAGCACTCTGCAGCCACTTTGAGCATGCAGTTCTATGACAAAAGTTGCTCATCTCACTTAGGGCTTTCATTTGGTACCAAATTTGACCACTTTTGAAAAATTTCATTTTTGACCGAAAATCTTTCAAAGTCCCCACTCCACCCCACCACAGCACTCCCCCTACGTTTTTCACTTTGAGCATGCAGTTCTATGACAAAAGTTTACCAGCTCTCTTTAGCTTTCATTTTGTACCAAATTTGACCACTTTTTGAAAAATTTCATTTTTGACCGAAAATCACCTAAGTCCCCACCCCACCCCACCACAGCACCTCTTCAGCCACTTTGAGCATGCAGTTCTATGACAAAAGTTGCCCAGCCCACCTAGGGCTCTTCATTTGGTACCAAATTTGACTAATTTTTGAAAAATTTCATTTTTGACTGAAAATCGCCTAAGTCCCAACTCACCCCCCACCACAAAAGTACTTCTTACAGCCACTTTGAGCATGCAGTTCTATGACAACAGTTGCTCAGCCGACTTAGGGCTTTCATCTGGTACCAAATTTGACCAATTTTTGAAAAATTTCATTTTTTGACCGAAAATCGCCTAAGTCTCACTCACTCCACACAAAAGTATTTTATTGAAGACACTTTGGAGCCAATGCAAATTTTATGACAAAAGTTGCTCATCTTCGCTTGGGGCTTTCATTTGGGGGGAATTTGACCATCTTTGAAATTAATTTTTTTTTCATTTTTTGACCGAAAAAACTCGCCTACCCAAATTTGATTAACTTCCCAAGACACATCAAATTTCGACAAAAGGTTGATAAAGTGGTCTTTTTCTCGTCCAATTGCCCCCCGTCCCGGCGTGAGCTACGGGTATCTAAATTTGTTTACAAAAGTTGCTGCAGTCTTGACTGTAGGTTATTTTTTTTTCCATTTTGGGACACCAAATTTGACCACTTGAAAAAATTTCATTTTTTGAGGGGACTGAAGGGATAGATCCCCCACCATCCTCCCCACTCATACCCTACAAATAATTTTGAGAGCATTTGTTTCAATTTTGGTTTTTATCAAAAGAGTTGCTCAGCCACTTAGGGCTTTCATTTGGTACCAAATTTTTTTTGGGACACTCTTTGAAAAATTCTCTTTATTTTTGACCGAAAATCGCTTAATTTAAAATTTCCACATTTTTCATTTTCTACATTTCCGTATGCGTCATTTTTTTACTGAGATTTCATAGTCATTGCAACTGTAAATTTTAACGAGTTTTTGAAGTTATAAAGTTCGTTAAGTCTTACAGTTGTTTTTATAAAATTTGACCTCAAAGTTGAGATTTTATGTGCTGAAACATAGGAAATGTGAAAGTTGTCACTTTTTCACGTGCGCCAGAGAAATCTCGCGAATGGCAAACAGGATCCGCCCAAACATTATATCATATTTTTGCCGTGTTTCCGAACTGTGATTTGTAGGAATCAGAATTGTGATTTATGCTTTTAAAATTTTCTTAGGCTACGTATTTCTGATGAGCAGTTGTCGATTTCTGAGGGCTTACGGTTTGTCTGGCCAAATTTGACACTTTTTGAAAATTCATTTGGGTGTTTGACTGAGATGAAGTTCCAATTCACCCTTCACCCAAGACACGCACTTCTACACGGCGCCGACTTTGGTTTACGTATTTAGACAAAAGTTGCTCATCTGCTTAGGCTTTTTTCGTTTGTGGGGTACTCAAATTTGTGGGGGTACCCACACTTTTTGAAAATTTCATCGAAAATCGCCTTGTCTCACGCATCCCATACACTTTGAGCATGCAAGTTCTTATGACAAAAGTTGTGCGCCAGCTTCGTTTGAGGGCTTTTCACTTTGAAATTAAATTAAAGTTCTAAGTGAGATGAGCAACTTTTGTCATAGAACTGCATGCTCAAAGTGGCTGTAGAGTGCTGTGGTGGGGTGGGGACTTAGGCGATTTTCGGTCACCAATGACTTTTTTCAAAACGTCTCATATTTCGTACCAAATGAAAGCCCTAAGTCAGCTGAGCAACTTTTGTCATAGAACTGCATGCTCAAAGTGGCTGTAGAGTACTGTGGTGGGGTGGAGTTGGGACTTAGGCGATTTTCGGTCAAAAATGAAATTTTTCAAAAGTGGTCAAATTTGGTACCAAATGAAAGCCCTAAGTGAGCTGAGCAACTTTTGTCATAGAACTGCATGCTCAAAGTGGCTGTAGAATGCTGTGGTGGGGTGGTGTGGGGACTTAGGCTATTTTCGGTCAAAAATGAAATTTTTCAAAAGTGGTCAAATTTGGTACAAAGTGAAAGCCCTAAGCGAGCTGAGCAACTTTTGTCATAGAACTGCATGCTCAAAGTGGCTGTAGAGTGCTGTGGTGGGGTGGGGTGGGGACTTAGGCGATTTTCGGTCAAAAATGAAATTTTTCAAAAGTGGTCAAATTTGGTACCAAATGAAAGCCCTAAGCGAGATGAGCAACTTTTGTCATAGAACTGCATGCTCAAAGTGGCTGTAGAGTGCTGTGGTGGGGTGGGGTGGGGACTTAGGCGATTTTCGGTCAAAAATGAAATTTTTCAAAAGTGGTCAAATTTGGTACCAAATGAAAGCCCTAAGTCAGCTGAGCAACTTTTGTCATAGAACTGCATGCTCAAAGTGGCTCAAAAATTTTAAAAGCATAAATCACAATTCTGATTCCTACAAATCACAGTTCGGAAACACGGCAAAAATATGATATAATGTTTGGGCGGATCCTGTTTGCCATTCGCGAGATTTCTCTGGCGCACGTGAAAAAGTGACAACTTTTCACATTTCCTATGTTTAACACATAAAATCTCAACTTTGAGGTCAAATTACTCAACAACTGTAAGACTTACGACTTTAACTTCAAAAACTCGTTAAAATATACAGTTGGACTATGAAATCTGTAAAAATGAGCGACATCGGAGAAAGTAGAAAAAATGACCCAAAAATGGACCCCCCCGTTAAGCGATTTTCGGTCAAAAATGAAATTTTTCAAAAGTGGTCAAATTTGGTACCAAATGAAAGCCCTTATGAGCTGAGCAACTTTTGTCATAGAATTGCATGCTCAAAGTGGCTGTAGCGTGCTGAGGTGGTGGGGTGGGGTGGGACTTACGCGATTTTCGGTCAAAAATGAAATTTTTCAAAAGTGGTCAAATTTGGTACCAAATGAAAGCCCTAAGTCAGCTGAGCAACTTTTGTCATAGAACTGCATGCTCAAAGTGGCTGTAGAGTACTGTGGTGGGGTGGAGTTGGGACTTAGGCGATTTTCGGTCAAAAATGAAATTTTTCTTAAAAGTGGTCAAATTTGGTACCAAATGAAAGTTTTGGAAGCGAGATGAGCAACTTTTGTCATAGAACTGCATGCTCAAAGTGGCTGTAGAGTGCTGTGGTGGGGTGGGGTGGGGACTTAGGCGATTTTCGGTCAAAAATGAAAATTTTTCAAAAGTGGTCAAATTTGGTACCAAATGAAAGCCTCTAAAGTCAGCTGAGCAACTTTTGTCATAGAACTGCATGCTCAAAGTGGCTGTAGAGTACTGTGGTGGGGTGGAGTTGGGACTTAGGCGATTTTCGGTCAAAAAATGAAATTTTTCAAAAGTGGTCAAATTTGGTACCAAATGAAAGCCCTAAGTGAGCTGAGCAACTTTTGTCATAGAACTGCATGCTCAAGTGGCTGTAGAATGCTGTGGGGTGGTGTGGGGACTTAGGCTATTTTCGGTCAAAAATGAAATTTTTCAAAAAAGGTCGGGACCTGGTACAAAGTGAAAGCTCTAGCGCTGAGCTGGAGCAACTTTTGTCATAGAACTGCATGCTCAAAGTGGCTGTAGAGTGCTGTGGTGGGGTGGGGTGGGGACTTAGGCGATTTTCGGTCAAAAAATGAAATTTTTCAAAAGTGGTCAAATTTGGTACCAAATGAAAGCCCTAAGCGAGCTGAGCAATCTTTTGTCATAGAACTGCATGCTCAAAGTGGCTGTAGAGTGCTGTGGTGGGGTGGGGTGGGGACTAAGGCGATTTTGGGTCAAAAGTGAAATTTTTTCAAAAGTGGTCAAATTTGGTGCCAAATGAAAGCCCTAAGCGAGCTGAGCAACTTTTGTCATAGAACTGCATGCTCAAAGTGGCTGTATGCTGTGGTGGGGTGATGGGGACGTAAGTGATTTTGGGTCAATTGGGAAATTTTCGAAAAAGTGGTCAAAATAGAATTCGCTTGCGCATGGTACGGAAATATATTATGTTGGTTCTTGTAGCGTGCTGTGTATTCCCTGTGTTTTGTCTCCCAACTAATAACCTTACAAGTTTCTTAACTTCTTTCGTAGTCTCTCTTATTAGCCTAAACAATCTAAGGTCCTATCTAATCGTCTAACCTTTTCATCTTTCAGTTTCCATCAAACTAACTTCATATTTTCACGTAGGGTAACTGTAGCTAACATTTCTATACTTAACTTAACTTAACAGTTACTTTCTATGTAAACAGTCTTTAAATTCTAACAGTTTGCATCTCAGTTTCTCATAGCTTACTGTCCAGCAAAATATAACTGTTCTGTATATATATATATATATACAAATATATGCAACATCATATACATGCATTGCCTAGTGCTTATATGTAGCTTAAAGTTATGTGGAATCTCTCCTTGGGAGTTGTATGTGCGTAGGTGATCGCTTATTTTGTTGTAATGTGTGTGTGTTAGTCAAAGCATTTTTTGTCTGTCTGTGCTGCTATTGCAGTGAATTCAATTTTTGAAGTCAGTCTTATTAAAGTTGGTGTTTGAGAGCGGTTGGGTCTAGGCTTTCGTTGCTTTCACAGAGAGCTGAGTTAGTATTAGTCGGGCGTTGTGTTGACCGTTTGTTGAAGCCTACCAACTTAGTGCATTTATTCGGAGGAATTTTTCTGTGCGACGGAGGTATTGCTTAGTGGATTGCGAAGCGGAGGTTTTCCTGTCACAGTGAAGCGGAGGTACGAGAGGGTCAGCGAAGCGGAGGAAATAATTGAGTGATTGAACGGCGTGTGATTGTGTACGAGCGAGAGACATAGCTGTACCTTGATTGAAGGCTAGAGACGAAAGAAGTTAGTTCAGTTTACGCCGGCCATCTAATTTAATAGTTAAAGTACATAAAAGTTAAGACAACCGCCTTACAATAGTAAACGGACTACGCTCGTTTCAATGGGCATATCGCTGAAACCGACGGAGGTGACCACTGGTCACTACAGCCTACGGGGCCTATTGACCACCGGTCAAACGGCCTAAAACTGCGTTTTTCGTCGTTTTGGTCGAGGGCATATATAGTAAATCGACTACGCTCGTTTCAATGGGCATATCGCCGAGACCTACGGAAGTGACCACTGGTCACTACAGCCTACGGGGCCTATTGACCACTGGTCAAACGGCCTAAAATTGCGTTTTTCGGCGTTTTGGTCGGGGGCATATATAGTAAATCGACTACGCTCGTTTCAAAGCAGGGGGGGGAAACCGACGGAAGTGAACACTGGTCACTACAGCCTACGGGGCCTATTGAGCACTGGTCAAACGGCCTAAAACAGAACCGGATTTAGAGTTACCGTTCGTTCTCTTCGAATGACACTCAAAAGATATGTCTTTAGTCAGCGCTTATATTTAAATGACTGAAATTAGTGTTAACTGGATCACTGCTGCCATGGCTTACTGAGCCTGATTTGCAGGTTGTGTATAGTTTATATGCTTACACAAATGGTGTAATGCCATGATGCATTAGACGCTTGCAGGAGAATCTTTAAAAGGACAGAAGGACAAGAAACAAAATGCTCCTCGGGAGCATGAAAAAAGTACTATGGGTGATAGTGAGGTTGCAAAATCAAGAGAGGACTAGTCTTTAAAATGCTTAATATGGGGCTAGGTTCAAAAATAGAGGAGGACTAGTTTGTGAGCGAATTAATATGGGCACAGCTTCGCCGAACAACCCATATTCGCGGGATTTCACGTTTCGTCTTAGCTTTTGTCGCATACAGAGCTGTCAATTTCAGTCAGGACTAGCTAGGAATACATATGTGCGTAAGTTATCATCATTTGGTCGGGTTGAACTGCGGCAAGCAACGAGAAGAGATCTAAGGACATGAGGCTAAAGCTTTTGGTTCAAGCAGGAGGAAATAGAAGGACAGAGTCCTAAGATTATTCTTGAAATATAAATTTTCCGTATAAATGAATAAAACGCACTGGTTAGTATAAAACGTTTCTCGAAGAAAACGTTTGACTAACAAAAAACTAAACGTAGCGTGGATTTGACATGCATACTGATATACATTTATAAACCGCGAATATGGGTTGTTCGGCGAAGCTGTGCCCATATTAATTCGCTCACAACCTAGTCCTCTTCTATTTTTTAACCTAGCCCCATATTAAGTTTTAAAGACTAGTCCTCTCTTGATTTTGCAACCTCACCCTCACCCATTTTACTTTGTCATGCTACAGAGGAGCTTGTTTGTTTCTTCTATACATATATATATATATATATATATGTTTTCTGCGACGCGGATTGTCAGAAAGGCGTGGAAAAAGGCTTTTCTTTTATGGCCCTGCCCTCCCCCTCTTCTAACACGGGCGGATCTAGGGTGGGGCGCCCCCCCCGTAAATCGCAAGTAAGACAAATTGAGGAGAATATAGGAAAAAAGGGCAGAATATATATCATAGGGGTCGCGGTAGCGACCCCTATAATATGAGTGAAAATGGTCGAATGACCGTGTAAAACAAGGCTGCGCAGAAGCTGCGCAGATTCCTGCGCAGATCCTGCGCAGATTATGTGCGCAAAAAATTGTACGTGTCGAGTTTAGTATGTGTGCGAAGTTTCATCCCCGTACCACTTTCCGTTAAAAAGTTATGCCAAAAATCGCTTACGAGAGTGATGTTTTTTTCCGGTTTCTCGCTTTTGATGTCTCATAAGGGGGTTTTGTAGCTTGAATAACTACAGATAGAAAAATTTTTGCCTATGAAACCCAAATATATTCTTGTAGTACAAATCAAAAATAAGAAAATAAGCTAGTTTTTATGCCTCCCGGAGCCGGAAAAAATTTTTGGCTGGGGGCCAAAGTCGGCCAAAACGCTAAAATGGCCAAAAAGTATGCTTCAAAGGCGCCTTAATAAGTCAGATTGGGCTATATATGGGATAATACTGACTATATGGTTAAACAGTACACATATCGGGGTCGTTCAAATGCTATATGATTTTCCGTCTCCGTGCGTAATTTTTCGGTACTGGCCGGCCAAAGTTGGTGAATTTTGGGTTGAACTTTGAACTTAAATTTTTCGCTTATTTTGCTACATGGGTGGCTCAAATTTTGTATACAAAGGTTTTTCAGTGTTTTTTTGCTCAGTTACTTTTGCGCTCTTCTGCGCACTGCCCCAAAATTTTTTCTAAATTTTCTTTTTTCTAAAAAGTGCGCATAGCAGGAAAAATGCTAAAATTTAGCATAAAATGTCTGTTTCGCATTTTTTAGTAATTGCATGACTTTTCTACAATGTTCAGAGCTGCTGATTATAAGATGATAGAACTTATATAATGGCTAAATAAATTTGCAAACTCACCTAACTTTGCAACGATGGCACAATGGGCATGGGGTGCAGAACCAAAAGACTTTAAAAAAACCATTTAAGTACGTATGATAATCTTCAAGTTTTGTTGATATAAAAGTATATAAATTTGTTTCAAGTTTTATTGATTTAAAAGTAAATTTTTATTCTGTACATTTAGCAAAATGATGAAGGCTTTTGACAATTTTTAAGTTGTTTGCAAGCTAAGAATCATCACTGCTTTATATACAAACAAAAATACACGCTTGTTTGAAATTTCATCGAAAATTATGCAGTTTTCCGAAAATGATTCCGACATCTGACTCAGTAATTTTCAGGACTCAGCCCAGAGCATCTCTATTTTTAAATGCTTTTTGAACGGTCGGTGGGTAGAAAAACACCGACAATAACACACATAAAACCTAGCAGTCACGTAAACGTAACCTTCTGCTAAAGTTTGTAAACTTCTCCAAAAGCTGCCAAGCTATTAAAATTTAGCAATCAGTTATTTCATAACTTGAATATACAAAGCTTGTTGCATATACAAGTTAGAAAATCACACGTACGTTAGGCCATGGGTGCTTGTATATTAATGCTAGGATGGTTACTGAAAGTTAGGTCGCAACTTAGCAATAAACCAGTAGTAGGCCAGTAAGGAGGGTCTGGAGGCGGAGCCCCCACGAAAAATTGGAGATTTTTATGAAATTGAGAGCCAGGAGCAATTTTTCTGAGCACTTTGAGCAATTAATGTTTAGTAATTTTCTCTCCGTGTCGGTAGAAAAAGTGCGCACGCGTGCGCACAAGCTCAAAATTTTTTTTGCTCATTTCAGAAAAAAAGTGCGTCATTGCGCACTTTTTTGAGCAAAAAAAACACTGGGGGGGTCAAGTGGTCAAAAATAAATTTTTTCAAAAGTGGTCAAATTTGGTACCAAATGAAAGCCTCGATTGAGCTGAGCAACTTTTCTCATAAAAGTGCATGCTCAAAGTGGCTGTAGAGTGCTGTGTGGGGTAGGGGTGGGATCTCAGGCGATTTTGGGTCAAAAATGAAATTTTTCGAAAGTGGTCAAATTTGGTATCAAATGACAGCCCTAAGTGAGCTGAGCAACTTTCGTCATAGAAGCGCATGCTCAAACTGGCTGTAGAGTGCTGTGCTGGGGTTGGGGTGGGGGCTTAAGCGATTTTGGGTCAAAAATGAAATTTTTCAAAAGTGGTTAAATATGGTATCAAATGACAGCCCCAAGTGAGCTGAGCAACATTTCTCATAGAACCGCCTACCTAAAGTGTCTGTTGAAAGCTGTGGTTGGATTTGGCTGCCTTGTTGAAAGATATCTACGTATACATACCTTCAGGAGCATACATATATAAAATAATAGAAACAAGAACAAAAAGTGCTCCTTCGTCGCATGTAAAATACATATGAGTCTTCGTAGGCATATGAAGGCATATGTAGGCATATATGAAGGATAATTTGTAATGAAAAACTTTATGCAGTATGTATTTATATAAAAGTAAAATACATATCTGCAAATTATTCATATTATGACATACGCCAATATGACCTCGTTGTAGGACAGGCTCATATGTTAAGCGGTTGCAACTTGTTTTCCTTAATTTACAACCTCCCTACGGAACTCATATGTATTTTACAGGCTAGTTTTTGCTTATGTACAACCTGCCTACGAAGACTCATTTTACATGCGACGAAGGAGCACTTTTTGTTCTTGTATATATATATACCAAAAATTCGCGAATTTTTCTGATTTTTTAACAGCTTGTTTATTGCATTTATGAAGAAATAGCTTGAAATGCACCAGATTTTTCGGAGAAAAATTTTCTCATTTCTTCACAATGAAAGGAATTGAAGACCAATTTTATTGCAAATCCAAAAGTTCCTCAACTTCTGTTCGGGGGACTATGCCCCCAACCACACCCCCCGCCGCAACCGGTATATACCGTCGCCAAATCCTGGATCCCGCCAGTGTCTGCAATGCTTGCTTTTTGTATGCTATATTTTTTCTTGGTGCTTTTAGCCGTCCACCAGTGCCAAGGCAGCGGAACTGCTGGGTCGTCGGGGGATCGGGGTTTCCTCTGCCGCCGGCTTTCTGGGCTTTGATGCCCTCACATCCAGGACTGGCGGCGGGACTTCAGGAGGCACTCTGGGACTGGGCAGTTTCCTGGACCTCACCTCGACGTCGCCTGGTGTCTCACTGGACTCTTGAAACAGCAGCAACAGGATCAGCAGAATGTTGTCCTGCAGGAGGAAGGGGCCGCGGCCTCCTCGGACCTGGACGCCGACTTGACGGTCGCCTTTCGTCAGCTCCTCAAAGGATACTGACTAAGCTCAAGGTTTTGTCTATACTATTTACGTATATATATACGTGGGTAATGTAAATATTTTTAAATATATACACGTAAGCTTAAGCTAAGGGCGTGGGCTCATTTTTTCATATTTTTATCACACATTTTTCGACCTTGTCCGATTTTGCTCATTTTCACATGTTTTGTAGTCCCCATGGGTCCTTAAAACAAGACAAGTGCATTTTGCGTAATACTGCTTCTATCGTTCTGTAGAGCCAAGGCCGCACCCAGGGGGTTTCAAGGGGTCTAGACCTCCCCTTTGGGATGACAAAATGGGAAATTTTTGATATTTTTACGGCAAAAACAGCTATTTATAAAAAATTTTTGCGCGCTTCGGCGCGAACATTTTTGAAAGAAATAAACGTCCAATGTACTGTTTTTTGGCAAAAATGCAAAAATTCTTCAACTGGGGGCGGAGCCCCCGTTGACCTTGGACCCCCCCCCCCCTTTTCAAAATCCTGGGTGCGGGCCTGTGTAGAGCCCTTCAAAGGTGACCGTGACATGTGTCAAACATAGGAAAATGAAAAAGTTGGGTAAAGAACTTTGTGGCGGAAACATTTTTCTCTGTATGAAAGATTCCACCATTTCAACTTTCCACATTGTCAAGAACATATTGTAGAGTGTAGCTATATATGTGCGTGTCCCCCCCCCCGTCCTCCTCCCACTGAAGTAAACAAAGCATAGGAGACCGCGGTGCGTTTTTATTTCCAGATTTTCAGTCCGGAGGATGTGTTTTTGCCCGGGGTCGCCTTTTAACCTTGAACATGACCAATTTCTACAATGTTTTTTCCAAATACACGTAATATAAGGCCATTGTTTTAGTTTTTCTAAATATACGTGTATACATATTGTTTATTATTGTGCATTTTTGGTCACTGCTGATTTTGTTTACTTGTAGACACTGGGCCAGGTTCAGTCCTACTTTGATACGAAGGAAGAATCGGTTGTGTTGGTGGCCCTTCAGTGCTACCCTCGTCTGTACAGTCGTCTGGCTATGGTGTGTTGAGCTACACTGATTTGTAACAGGATAGCAATTTTCGTGTCCGTGAAGAGGCCCATGCCAGTCTGGAGCGGCTGGGAGTACGCGTGGGACGACAGCTGGGGCGCCAGGTGCGCGCCATCTTTCCCTACTGGCTCCTGGGCATGTACGACCCCTACGTCGCAGTCCAACAGCAGGCCCAGACTGCCTTTGACCAGATTTTCCCGCCTGACAAACGCTCTGATGTGTTCCACTTTTGTCGTGAGGATATTGTGAAGGTGTGTTTGGTTAGATCACCAATTGCAAATTGAGGATCCACGAAGGATACAAGGCATTAGTCATAAAGAAATAATTAAAAGCGTCTGCCCTGCAGTCACTGAAGTGAAGCCTTAGTTCGAAACAGGAGAGAGAGTCAACAGTTTCATTTTTCATGAGTTCTTTATGCGTTAAGACAGTAACATAATTTTGTGATTTGTGTTCGCGAATTATCGCTAAAATCTTGGCGAATTTCGCGAAATTATGCGAACTTCGCTAAACTTTAGCAAACTTCGCAAAGGCACCAAATCTTGAGTCCAAATTAGATTTTAAAATTTTGTACCAATTTTTGGTAGATACGGAGAAAATCGCTCAAATTAGCTAGCTAACGATTTCGCGAAGTTCGAAAAAGTTAAACTTTTTCGCGAAATTGTCTAAGTTTAGCGAAATGTCGCTAGCTTCGCGAAGTTCGCAAGGTTTACGAACTTCGCAAAAACTTAACTTTGTTTTGAGCTATACTGTAGTAGTAACATACATAACAATGATGGAATTCATGGTCGTTATGATTTTATCTTGCTGCTTGTTTTAGAGTTGTACATTTTACCATTTTTTGCCTAGAATTTTGTTACCTATTTATTTAGGTTTGCCACGCCTACATTCAAGGTGCCTTGAATCCAGTCACAAATAAAGGGTTAGTCAACAAACTAAACATTTAATTTGTTAGTCCCAACCCAGACACTTCACTAGAAATGTACCATGTGAATTTCACATTTTCTGTTGGGGCAAAAATGTTGGAATGCTGCTGTCGCTCTCCCATTCAACTGCTGAATATGAAGCAGCTTAGTGTGCATTGTACGTAATGTAAATTTAATGTGATTCATAACCTGTTCTTGTGACTTTTTCAATCAGTTTTAATTTTGATTTTGATTTCTTCGTATTTTAGCGGAGTCGAACATGAGGATGAAACTGCAGAAGATCGCCAGGCTCGTTTAGTGAGCTGCTCTCTGCTTGCTCTGAGTCGTCTGGCAACCGAACTGCTCGCTGTTCAGCCTTTTGTGGGGCCAGAGGGCACTCTGTCAGAACCTGATGAAAAACGGATGCAAACTGCCCTGGGCTGGTTGGAGCTGAAAGCCATCGGTCCTTTGGTGTCACAGAAAAAACTGCTGAAACAGTGTGCTACTGCCTCACAGATACGTGTACGTATTACGTAGCTATGAGGGATGCGTGTAAATTTATAAGTTTAATTTAAATTTAAATCATTTCTTTTGCGTCATTTCAGCGTTGTAGTGTTGTGTTTTTTAATTGGAAATTGATGTATAAGTTCAAGTCTGTGAGAGTTTTTGTTTTCTGCGAATTTTCAGTTGCTTTCTATCATCCCTTTTTACTCTTTTTTAGGTGAAAAGTTCCCTATTCAAGCTGTTTGCGGGCTGTCTGCAGAATGTTCCTGTCGGCAAATCCAGTACTAATGCCGCTGTCGATCAACCTTTCTGGTCCAATTTCGTGCTGGATTTGGCCGGCAAGATCTCCCCAGTCGTCGTGGGTGGTCTGGATGAGACGCAGCCTGCAGCACTGATTCCTCTCATTGACTGTTTGCTGTTGCTGTTGAAAAAAGTGCCGGTATGCTTTGATAGGGCCGAAGGGGTTTATTGTATTG
>JASAND010012124.1:0-40744 GCA_030248195.1 Trissonchulus latispiculum
TAGGATCTGAACCCCCCCCCCCGGGTTCTGGCTTTCCTCCGGGATGTGGGGCGGATCTGATCCGTCCTAACCACATTGGGTCCCCCAAGCAGGTCCAGGAACAGGAAGAAGAAGCATATCACCGAAACCGACGGATGTGACCCTCCGGATGCATGGCGCCCGTGGTTCCTCGCCCAGGGCCAAAGTTGGGAAAAGTCCCCAAAAACGGCTATTTTCGGCCATTTGGTGGTGCGCGCGCATATATACGTAGTATGTATAAATCGGGTTCGCTGAACACGGTGAGCATACTGCCAAAACCGATGGATGTGGTCCTCAGGCTCCATGGCGCCCGTGGTTCCTCGCCCAGGGTCAAAGTTGGGAAAAGTCCCTAAAAACGGCTATTTTTGGCCTTTTGGTGGTTCCCATAGATACTACGTATATCAAGGTCGCTGAACACGATGTAGCCAGACTGTGACCTTGGTATCACAGTTATTAACACTGAATCAGATTGATTGTTCTTGAGTGAGCCATTGGTACATTATTCTCTCACCCGTCTTCAAAGTGGAACCAACTCAAGGTTTAAGCTACCGAAGATAGCTGATCCAAGGAGGGTATGCGGGCTCCCAAACCAGGGGCAGCCCGAGAGGGGAAACCATTTGGTAAATCAGGGGCTGTAAGCATCTCCACCGCGGCAAGGCAGCTTTGATTGGAGACGACGAAAGTAAAAAGTCCAAATCTGGCTTGGGGGGGTCTCAAAAATCGGAAATTTTTTAAAAACTGTACCCAAATTTTTTCAGCTAAAAATGGCCCTTTTTGAACATAAAATCTGCTATTTTCGACATAAATCTAATAAAAAAACCACTCGTATTGTGTTTTACAACCTATTTTATAGCGTTTTGAAGTGTTTCTAGACAATTCTTTCTGAAAATTTTTGAAAAATTGCAAAAATTTTTGCAAAACTTTAGCATTTTTTCTCTTGTTTGGACCCCTTTTTACAGGGGGAGGGGGGTCTGAGCTCGGCTTGGGGGGGAGTAGTCGAGGTCGGTATGGGGGTAGGGGGTCTGGCCATAGGTGAACCAGGCTACAGTTTACCCCCTGTGAGACCCCCCCCCCACGGGAGAGGCCAGACCCCCTCCCCCCTACCCGGCCTCAACTACTCCCCCCCAAGCCGAGTTCAAACCACCCCACCCCCCCCTAAAGCTGGGTCCAAACCAAGTAAAAAATGCAAAATTTTTGAAAAATTTTTTTGCAATTTCTGAAAATTTTTGAAAAAAATTAGAAAAATAGGTTATAAATCACCTATAAACAGCTAAATATGGTTATTTATAGCAATTAAAAGGTAGTATATACGCAATTATAAACCACAATCTGGGCTAATTTAGGCATATATTAGTACAAATTTGTCTATTTTTAAGCCCTATTTTCGCATACGAAAACTATTGGCAGCAGCTTTTGAGCACGTTTAATGTACTGCACATCGAAAAAGCAGCATTTTTAGCTAAACAAACTTGGGTACCGTTTAGGGGGTCCCCCCCAATTTCGGATTTTGGTGGGGTCCCCCGAGCCAAATTTGGACCTTCTACTCCCCCCCCAACCCAAACAGGTGGTACACCTATGGGTCTGGCCTCTCCGTGGGGGGTCTCACAGGGGGTAAACTGTAGCCTGGTACACATATGCCCTCCACCCCAAATATAGCCATGGGGGGAAAACCCACATTTTCGGATTTTGACTGGAACTTTTTTATTATAAGGGTTATCTGAGAACTTTATATACCATCGTACTTGGCGTACTTAGAACTTTCTTTTAAGCCTATTTGCACTTCTCTAAGTTGTACCGTTAGAGCGGTATAATGCAAAAAGTAGCGGGGGAAAAACCCAATGGGGGGAAAAATCCAAATGGGGGGAAAATAAAGCCACCCCTCACAGGTCTTAAAAATTGTTCTATCGCAATTCTGACACTTCCAGTGTAAAATTCAACCCTTTTTTAGTTAGTATGAACCAAAAAACCCGATCTAAGTAGCTTTTTTTGAGATCTCATGTGCCGTTGAAAATGCTGCATCAACAACTGGCCAGGTTTCATAAAGTTTAACACATAAACATAGGGCAATTTTTGAAAAATGCTAAAAATGATGTAATTTGATAAAACTTATTATTCTATCGTGTAGAGAATGGTTTTTTTACGTAGAATTGGTTGTTAAAATCCACAATCGTATATATATATACCTGTATTGGGTCCATAGGTGTGTTAGGGGGGGGGGGGGGGGGGGGGGGGGACCCCCTCCCCCCCCCCCCCAAATGGAGGGGTCGCAGACCCCCCCCCCCTAAAAAATTTTTTCTACCCCTCCCCCCAAATCGGCCTACGGCCGACCCCCCCCCCCCTAAACAGTTTCAACCCCTACCTAAATTTTTGCAAATTTTTAGCCAAAAAATTCGAAAATTTTCAAAAAAATTAGCGAAAAATTGCTAAAATTCGCCTTATTACCTTAAAAATCGCTAAAAATAGCTGAAAATTGAGAAAAATTTTCAGTTTTTTAGCGAAAAACCAATTTTTCGCCGACCCCCCCCCTCGAAAATTTTTCTTACCCCTCCCCCCAAATCAACTTTTTCTCGACCCCCCCTCCCCTTTTTTTGCCAAACCCCCACCCTACTTTTTTTCAAACCCCCACCCCCACTTTTTTCGCCAGCCACACCTATGATTGGGTCCTCCAGCTGCGAAATGGCACTTTTAAGGTTTTTAGCCCCTAGCTAGCCAGGTAAGCAAAATTGTCCGAATCTGACCGCATAGGATGACGCAGCGTGCTCGATAGTACCGTGCTATAGTCTCTAATTGTTTCCGTGTTGAGTTGTTAAAAAATTTTCAAAAAAATTTGGTTGGGTTTTTCCCCCCAAAGTGGGCTTTTTCGTCCACTTCGTCCACGTCCAAAGCGTCCTGGATAGTACCGTGCTATAGTGTCGAATTGTTTCCCTGTTTGGTTGTTAAAAAATTTTTCAAAAAAAATTGGGTGGGTTTTTCCCCCCAGTGGGTTTTTCCCCGCCACATTTGGCAATGTGCCAGACTAACGGTATAGCGGATCGGTCTAATTTTGGCTGTGTGCAAAGAGGAAGACTTGCCATCATTGCAGATATTTGCAAAACTTTTCTAGCCCAACCCAGTCAAAAGTTACATCGGTCCAAACTTTTGGTAAATTTTTGGATGGTTGAACCAAAAAGTAGTTGTCATTTTCAAAATGTCATAAAATAAGCAGGAGTGAACCAAATGACTTGATCTTTGCATACATAGGTTAGAAAGAGTCGCGCTTCCAGCTGCTACGTTTTGGAGCTCATATCTCCAACCCATGACCCAGGAGGCGGGTGGGTTTTCTTCCCCCCAAAAAGGGGGTGGGTTTTTTCACCCCGTGGCTATACGTTACACCTATTCCCATAGATGTAACGGGGATTTGGATTGGGGGGCCCCTCCCTCGGAACTTTTGGGGGGGGTCCTTTTTAGACCCTCTCCCAAACCCCCTCTCCACGACCCCCCCCAAACCTCCCCCAAAAATTTTCTATTTTATGCCAAAAATCGCATTTTCAGCTATTGCTAATGCCGAAAAACATGAAATCATTAAGTAATTTTAACAGTACACAGTGTTTTTAAACTCGAAAACTTGATTGCCAACATGTTTCTGAGTCCAGAATAAGGTCAATATTGAGTCTAGAAGTCCATAACACCGTTATAAACGTGTATTTCTCGCGATAATAAACACGAATATAAATTAAATGACTAAATGACAATAATAAATTGACTTTTTTGAAAAATGTTGCAAAATTTGCCCTAAAAATACCCAATTTCTGGCCAATTTTCTCGCCTTCGGCGCGACTACCCCCCCGTCATAGGTGTGGCTGGCGAAAAAAGTGGGGGAGGGGGTTTGAAAAAAGTAGGGAGGGGGGTTTGGCGAAAAAAGGGGGAGGGGGGTCGCCAAAAGTCGCCAATTTGGGGGGAGGGGTAAGAAAAATTTTCGAGGGGGGCAGTGTTTTTTTTGCTCAAAAACGCGTGTAATTACACACTTTTTTCTGGAAAATAGCAAAAAAATTTTGGCGACTGTGTAACGTTACACCAAAATTTTGGACAAATTTTGCCAAATGGTCGGAACTTTTTCCAATGCGCATTCAATTGTTTCCATAGATTTAGCGTTTCAAGGGGGGCTTCGCCCCCCAGACCCCCTTTTGCACCTTGTCTTACATTTAATTTTTGGTGTCATTTAATGATTAGTCACATATTATATATCTTTGTTACAGTCATATTTGTTCGTTCATACGTATACTAAAAACGCGTAGACACAAAAAATTTTTAGTTTTTGAAGCAAAATTTAACCGGTTCCTTGCAAAGTTTTGTGCTACAGGAGGCATTTCTAAAAGCGTTTGCTCCTTTGGCTCGGCGCACTGGTGTTTCATTCGTTCTATCAAGTCAAAACCAGTAAATTCAGATCATCGTGCTCAATTTTTTAATTTTGTCGGGCTGGTTTCGTGAAACTTCTCCAAATTTTGCTGTAAATAAGATTTTTAAATTTTACTTATATATATATATATATACAAAGAAGCAGCCTCTAAAATACGTCGGAACAATTTTGTTACCAATAAAATTATATATATATATATATATATGAAGTAAGCAAACCGCGAGTAAATAGGAAATTTTTAGGTAGTTACACACTTTTTTCTGAAAAATAGCAAAAAAATTTTGGAGAGGTGTGTAACGTTACACACCACAATAATGCCGACACAATAAGCCGTCGGCGAAAAAAAAACACTGGGGGGGGTAGGCGAAAAATCGGTTTTCGTCCAGAAACTGATAATTTTTTCCATTTAAAGCATGTTTTAGCGATTTTTAGCGTAATTTAAGCAAATTTTAGAAATTTTACGCTTATGTTCATCAATTTTTCGAAAAATTTCGAATTTTCGGCTAAAAATTTTTAAAAATTTAGGTAGGGGTTTGAAAGTTTTTAGGGGGGGGGGGGGGTCGGCCGAAGGCAGATTTGGGGGGAGGGGGAGTAAAAATTTTTTAGGGAGGGTTGGCGTCGGCGACACCTCCATTTGGGGGGAGGGGTACCCCCCCTAACACACCTATATATGCCCCCAGTTGGGGGGGGGGGGGGGGGCGGGGGCCCCCCCACATGGGGGGGGGGGGGCGCCCAAAAATTTTTGGGGGTTCTGGGCATAGGTGTAAGGTGGGGGGGTTGGGGGGGGGGGTAGCCCCCCCCAGCCATTTTTTCAACCCCCCCAGAACTTTTTGGGGGGGGGGTCGTCCCCCCCCCAACTGGGGGGGGTGGGGGTAGTCGCGCCGAAGGCGCGAAAAACGGCCAAAAATTTGGTGTTTTTAGAGTAAATTTTGCAAAAATTTTCAAAAATGACCAAATTTTTGGCTTAAAGTGTCTATTATTGCGAGGAATACACATTTTTAACTGTATTATGAACTTTCTGACTCATTATTGACCTTATTTTGGACTTGGAAACATGTTGGCAATCAAGTTTTCCAGTTTAAAAACCATGTCTAATGTCAAAATCA
This sequence comes from Trissonchulus latispiculum, assembly GCA_030248195.1. Classification (NCBI taxonomy): domain Eukaryota; kingdom Metazoa; phylum Nematoda; class Enoplea; order Enoplida; family Ironidae; genus Trissonchulus; species Trissonchulus latispiculum. The sequence goes on from JASAND010012124.1 coordinate 5,521, forward strand.
CTTCATAGTTGAATGTTCATTGGCATTAGAAACGGCTGAAAATGCGATTTTTGGCATAAAAATTGAAAATTTTTTTTAGGGGAGGGTTGGGGGAGGGGGTCCTGGGGAGTGGGGGGGGGGGGGGTTGGGGGGGTCTCCAGAGGGCCCCCCCAAAAAAGTTGCCCCCCCACCCCAAATCTCCGTTACACCTATAGTTCTGGGGGTGTTTGGAAAAATGGCTGGGGCTGAAAAATGAAAAATGACCCCCCCAAACCCCCCCCCCCACCTATGAATATGCCTATGGGTACAGAAGTTGGCGAACTTTTTGTGACCTCCCACAATTTGAAGAAAGAAGTGCCAAATTTCAGGAGGCAGTCGAAAAATTCGTATTTCCAATATATATAGATTAATTATCTTTCACTATTTAAAGCTGTTTCTAAGCTTTATAGCATAATCATTTTTGCAAGTTCCAGCTACTTTTTGCTGTTTCTTTTGCCAGTTTAAACAATCTATGAATTTTGGAATTGCTAAATTTGGATGGGATACTCGAAATTCCCCAAAAATAGCCGAAAACGGTTAAGGTGGTGATTCCTTTTGGTCACATATTGTTGGTTGGCGGCATAAATGAAGACGAAATTTGACGAAACTTTCCGAAAAAAGTTCTTTTAGCGTTCTAACACCCTCCGCGCAATCCCGATCCAAAAATTTGAGATTTCTGGTCAGGGCGGTTTTTTTTCCAATTTCTGAAAGCTTGGCAGCAGCTACACAGTTATAAATATATTCATTCGAAAGATCTTATTGAGCTTCACATTGTTGCTTTTTAAAGCAAGTTTCTAGCTTTTCCCTACCGTGAGATATAGCCGATTTTCTTGTTTTGGCGTCGAAAACTTGTCATTTTTGCAGAAATCAAATAATCCAAAATTTCTTGAACTACGCAAGCCGTAAAATCAAACTAAGGGCGTCGATAGGAAGGTCTCACAGGGACAAATTATCCGACGCATGATCGTCCTTTGACTGCAATCCTGTAGGCTGCTATCATAAAAAATGTAGTTTTTGCAAAAACACAACCAATTTTTTCGAAAGATTGTAGAGCATTCACCATGCAAGCTGGAGGGCTGCTACTTACCTTAAGACGTTCTGCACAAATATACCCAGGGACGATTTTTTAGTTGCCCCGATTGCTGCTTTCTAGCTAAAGTAATCGCTTGACAAATTTGGAAAAAGTAGGCAAAATACAGGTTACGTACACATTTCAGCTTATTTCTCTACAACGAAGAGCGATTTCACAATAACTAAAAAATGGAGGTATCGAATGATATAACCGATGTCTCGCGAAAAAATTTACTTGAGTCTGCAAAAATTCAGGAAAATTATACCTCTTTATGTGTAAAAAACATTTTAGAAAAACAACATTAGTTTCATGGCATGCATTAAAAGAGAAAATGCTAGGCTACATTTTGATATAAAATGGCTTCTTAACTCCAAGTAATGAATGAGTAATAATGGTGCAAACTTTATGGGACCTTAAGCAAATTTATGAAATTATCAGAAACAAGCTTGTTCAAGGAAATTCTTTCAACCAAGACCAGATTAGTTTAGTTATTTAGTTTGGGATATATTTTTGATTTGTTGTGGGCCTGCGATAATGGTTTCTGTTGGTGTAAATGATATAACTATTTATAGCAACTTCTGCAGATTCCTTTAGTGAGAGTCCAGCAAACATTCCAATCTAACCATCGATCAGTATGCTCATAACTTGAAGAGCATGATCTGGTTTTGTTCGATACGGCCTTCGATACGATATCGTTCGACGATAGATCACGACGATAACAACATGAACTAAACTGATTTAGACTTAGTGTAAAAGTTCAAACAAGTTGAAGGAAAGAGGTTTTATCCATGTTTTTAAATTGATTGATCCGATTGATTTCTCACACAGATTGAGTCTTGCCCTTGGATTAGCACTAGCTGCTAATTAGTGTTGTTTCAGTAAACCGATTTTAGTTTCAGTCTGGGGGCCTTTTCGCGAATGGATAGAGTAGAGTTAAAATTAACTCGATCCTTTTCGCGAATGAGTTAATAGAGTTAAATTTAACTCGCCGAGTTAGGCGGAGTTAAAAATTTTAACTCTACTCGCATTCATGAAAAGAGTTAAAATTAACTCTACCCTTTTCGCGAATCACTTGTGGAGTTAAAAACGTATGGAGTTAAATTTAACTCTACTCTTTTCGCGAATGGATTAAATTTAACTCTGGCTAACTCCGCTTCATGTTTTTCTATACAAATTTAACCCGCTTCCAACTACGCGGGTTAGAGGGAGTTAAAACCTTCAGTAATCAGTGAACAGCCTTTGTAAAAAGTTGTCGTAGCTCACTTAATATTAAACATTTTAAAACACTTTTTGTATCATTTTAAAGGTAATTAAACAATGAACTTATTGAAGTATTTTATTTAAGCATGGTTACCGCGCAGCTATTGCTTTGTTGCGCTACTATATGCTTAAAATTGTTGTCACGTTAATTTTACAGGATGCAGTTGCAAAATTTTGGCTGTCGCTGATGTTCCATTGTATATATAAAATAGATACAGGTTTCTATATAAACAGCACACATTTACACATATTTCTGTCTGAAAAAACGGCTCTGAATTTGGTTAGCTGTTGTAGCCAATCAGACAGCATTCAATGTTTAAAGTTACTGGCTATTTCGTTAGCTGTCATTTGATTGGCTGTTAACTTCTACCATGGGTGCAGTAACAATGTAGAGTTTAACCTAACATGCCAATGGGTCTACCTAAAAAGCGGAAGCGGGAACGGAAACGGAATCGGGTCTAAAAATGGAAATAATAGTGGAAACACCGTCTAAAAAGCGGAAACGGAAAGGAAAAGCGGGTCTAAAAGGCGGAAACGGAATCAGGGTCCAAAACGAGTAACAGCAAGTTGAAACTGGTCAAACTTGTGAATAAATAAATAGGATTACGGTCTAGTTTTTGTAGAACCAAAAACCCAAATGCTAAAAGCTAAATCCTATATGTTGAAATATTTACTGAATTATGCAATAGTAATTGCATAAACAAATAAATAGTTATTAAGTAAAATCGTTACTGAAAATGAGAAAACTGGCAGAGTGAAACGCTTCCTGCACTTTTAGGTTCACAAATAAATATATGCACATTTCAGACTGCTTTTCCGTTACAGCCAAACCAGCCTTATTTCTTCGACAGTTTTCAGGGCCTGTTTCGATTATTAACTCATTATACCAGCACAGCACCCATTTCATGGGCAACAATTTCCCGGTAAAATCTTAAAATCGAACTGGAATCGAATAATCGGCTCTGTGTATATAGTTCTGTTTGTCCAAAAAGTAATTTTCACCAGTAAACTGTAGTCGGACTTAGGTACAACTAAAAAGAATGTAAGTTTAGAAATGGTTGCCGTTAAAAGGGGAATTTGGGATAATCTTTCCATAACGGATATATTCGATTTAAACTCGTTTATGGATTGATTTTGTATCCTGCAATGAAATTTTTTAAATGCGAAGAAATAAAAATTTTCCAATTCCATTTTGATTTCTGATATTTCTTTTGATTAGTTTTGCATCTCTAATAAAATAATTTAACTTAATAAATTTATCCCTATCCATTGTTATCCATTAAATGTCCAAAAAAATTGTTTAATTGTGGACAGGTTTCTCCAGATATATTTTTCGCATTTTTTCGTGACGTTTTCTTATTTTTTATTTTGATATATCTATATACTTTCAGTTATTATAGATTCATTTTATTCATTCATGAAATTTCCATTTCTTTTAATCAAAGCAAGTTTACTACACGCTTAAAACATTATTGGCAGAATGCTAACGAATTAAGATTTTTCATTGGATGCCCAAACTGTGCCACAGCGCCGTCTAGCGAGAGAAATGTCTGGAACACACTAAACGTTTCCGCTTCCGTTTTAGACCGTTTTTCCGTTTCCGCATTTTAGACTTATTTTGGATTCCGCTTTTTAGACAAAATTCCGTTTCCACATTTATACCGTGTTTTCGTTTTTATTTCAGCTTTCTAGACCACATTTCCGCTTTCATTTCCATTTCCGCTTCCGCTTTTTAGACAGACTCCATGCCAATGCCATTTTCTTACATTCATAAAATTAGCTGTTACTATAATGTCAAGTCAACGTTAAGCTGGTGATTCCTTTTGGGCACATATTGTTGGTTGGCGGCGTAAATCAAGATGAAATTTGATGAAACTTTCCAAAATACATTCTTTTACGTTTTAACATAACACCCTCCGCGCAATCCCGATTCAAAATTTTGAGATTTCCGGTCAGTGCGGTTTTTCCCAATTTCTGAAAGCTTGGCAGCAGCTATACAGTTATGACTATATTCATTCCAAAGATCTCGTTGAGCTTTATATTTTTGCTTTTTAAAGCAACGTTCTAGCTTTTCTCTACCGTGAGATATAGCCAATTTTCTTGTTTTGGCGTCGAAAACTTGTCATTTTTGCAAAAATCAAATAATCCATCATTACTTGAACTATGCAAGCCGTAAAATTAAACTAAGGGCGTCGATCTGAAGGTCTCATAGGGGCAAATTATCCGACGCATGATCGTCTTCTAACAGCCATCCCGAAGGCTGCTATCATAAAAAATGTAGGTTTTGCAAAAACACGTCCAATTTTTTTTCCAAAGATTGTGGAGCACTCACCATGCAAGCTGGAGGGTTGCTACTTAATACATGTGTTGGGCACAAATATACCCAGGGACGTTTTCTTAGTTGCTCCGATTACGCTTCCTGGCTAAGGTAATCGCTTGACAAATTTGGAAAAAGTAGGCAAAATACAGGTTACGCACACATTTCAACTTATTTCTCTATAAGGAAGAGCGATTTTACAATAAATAAAGAATCGTCCCCAGCTATTTGATGGAGGTATCGAATGATATATACCCGATGTCTCGCTAAAAATTTACTTGAGTCTGCAAAAAATCTGGAAAATTATACTTCTTCTAAAATGTGTTAAAATATTGTAGAAAGGCAACATCAGTTTCATCGTATGCATTAAAAAGAGAAAATGTCAAGCTCATTTTGATATAAAAATGGCTTCTTAACTCCAAGTAATGAATGAGTAATAATGGTGCAAACTTTATGTGACCAAAGGAAATCACCACCTTAAGTTAAACTATGTAAAAGAGTTCTTTGAACTTGATACCGTTTCATGGAAATGCCAAATTCTGTTTTGGACGAATGATCTACGTTATGTTTCGGAAGAACAACAATATGCGAATAGGAAAGTGTATAAGGTTGTTTATATAAATGCAGAACTGCAGCTGTGTTTGGTTTTCATAATCATCTTCGCAACTACAAAGTGTAAAGCTGATAAACACGAAGAAATTTGAGTCGTCATTCAATATTCAGTAAATTTAGGCTCTATACAAGGTCAGCAAGTCAAAATTTGACGCAGTGGTACATAATAAGTGCGCTAAAATACTTCCAAAATAAAGTTTACCTGAATTCAGCAGCTTTTATGACCGTTACGTTAATCGGCTAAAATTAACTCTGCTTACGAATTCGTGAAAAGAGAAGAGTAGAGTAGAGTTAAAATTAACTCTGCCTAACTCTTTTCGCGAATGGATAGAGTTAATTTTAACTCTGCGCGTTTTTAACTCCTCTTAACTCTGCCAGCAGAGGTAAGAGGAGTTAAAAAGCGCAGAGTTAAAATTAACTCTATCCATTCGCGAAAAGGGTAGAGTTAATTTTAACTCTACTCTACTCTACTCTACTCCACTCTACCCATTCGCGAAAAGGCCCTCAGTTTCAGTTCCAGTTTCAGTCGACAGTCCAAGACGGTTTCAGTTTCAGTTTCAGTTTCTGGTCTCCTCCTAAAATAGTTTCAGTTTCAGTTTCAGTTTCAGTCGGGATCGCAAAATAGTTTCAGTTTCAGTTTTAATTTCAGTCGGAGTTTCAGTTTCAGTTTCAGTCGGCCGTCTAAAATAGTTTCAGTTCCAGTTTCAGGTCTCCTCCGAAAATAGTTTCAGTTTAAGTTTTAGTTTCAGTGCCTGAAACTGAAACCTTTACAACCTGAAACCTAGTTTCAGTTTCAGTTTCAGTGCCTGAAACATCACTACTGCTAATTAGTGAGAGCTACTCCAATTTCTGAATGGAGAATCTGCATTTAGTCCTGAGCTAACCCACAGTTAATCTTAGTCTGATTTGGTGCAAGCCGGCAGGGTAAGACTAATCATACTGAACAAAATCATCAATTAGTCAATCAACTTACACCGGACGGCTGCAATTCTCTGTAAAAATGCAGGAAACCTTGCAAACGTATTGCTTTGGTACTCTTTGAAAGCAACAACTGTATATCAGATTATGGTGGGTAATTAGCACTATGGCCAGCAGATGGACACTGGGATTGGTTGATTGAGTTAGAAAGAGGGTACCGAAATGAAAATTTTGCTTTTATAATACCTGAGCGGGTTTATTGGCAAAGCAAGTATAAGTCAGAAACGAGTTTGAGTTCAGCAGTGGCCATTTTGAAAGAAATCATTTTGGTTAAATTTCATCGTCAATGGCTATCTGCATCGGACAGAAAGAGTATAAAAACAGGGCATAAAAATCGAGGAACTATTTTCGATAATTTTGTGCTGATTTTGTGCTTTGAAGGATATAATTCCCCAACACAAATTCTACCATTGGCTGTTTATTGGGAAGTGTGCAGACAGGGAGGTTTCTTTAATAAAATCGCAGACATGACAAAACCACGATTACGATTGTATGGAAATTTTTGCCTTTATTTTAAAATAGAATAAACATGAATCTGACAAATGGATGATGCCGTTCACCTGTGTGTAGACTGGCTGACGCATTTCATCTAATTAAGTCCATTAGTAATTAGTGTTCAAGCTAGACTTCAGATTTTAAGATCTTATCTAAAATCAAGTTTATCAGCTGCATTCTAAGAAAATGCCGCTTGCACAGGATGAAGCTAGTAAGTCCATTAAATGAAAATATGTATTTGCGTGAAATGTTTAGCTTGAAATGAAAGCTCACTGATTTGATAAACTTCGAGAGTTCCTCTTTGAAGTCTGTTCAATTATTCAAATTTATAAGAATGGACATTTTCTGTTATTCTTACAGCACAGTCTATACTGGCCTTTGTTGAAGAAGTTTCCTGACACTTTTCAGGAATTTCCAGTACGCTTTAAAACGGAAAGAAGTTTACTGCTTATCCATCGAAGACAAACTTCTCGGCGAGCAGATGCTATTTTTAGCCTACAACTACTTGAATTCAGCCCAATAAGTAATAAAGCTTAAAATGCTTTTTGTTTATAAAGAAATCATGATAAGCAATATATATTATATGTTCGCAGATATCAAAGCGCCTATGCCGAATCTGAGTGTGCAATTTCTTGTCTACCTTTAAACAGAAGTGGTTTCGAATGTGTCTAACAAAACATTTTGAAACATCGAAACACTCACCTACTAAAAAAACCCACCGACCCAAGATTGCTGCAATATTGTTGTCCGTTTCTCCAGTTTTCCGTTCTCAACGCAAAATACTGTCCATTTTTAACTGTTTCCCCGATGGGTTTTCCGTTCTTCCGTTTCTCCTTGCTCCGTTAAAGCAGGAATTGGACATTAGACTAGTTCAAAAATGAGTCAGCTTGCGAAACTTGAAAAATTCGGAAAAATGAAATTTGATAACGGAAAATTCGATGTGTTTCTTTTGCAAAGAACCTCGGTTGAAAGGACGAACGAATTAATCGAACTATATCCTGCAATGGACTGATATGAGTGGAAAAAGGTCTGTAAATTAGGGTGTATATAAGATTTAAGGGTCCCACAAACGAAAACTACTACGTCTATTATTGCAAATCATAGTGATGCGCGGCCACACCTCTTTCCTGCTGCTCCTCAGTGTAGCTCTGATAGCTTATGTTTGTTCAGCCCTCTAGCTTACATGCATCTTACCTTCAAAAGATTTTTCCATAAATGCATGTATCTAGTGCTTTAAATGAAGCATGAATTACACGTGGTGTCAACTTTAGAAATTTTCCACGTATGGATGACTCATGAAGTAAACATGAGTTCTTTACAATTCTGGCCCTTAGAATTAGGGTAAACTGAATACAGCCTAAAATTCGGAATAGCAGTGGTTACTGCTTCAGCTTTTGAAGTAGTTTTCTTTTTCGTTCTTTTCTTGTTCTCAGACCATTTCTCTTGTTGTATTAGGTGGATAAAGCCTTATTTAAAGTATTTGGACGAATAAATTTCATTTATTTTAACGTGATCTCGTTCAAGTGACAAGGTTTTTAACAATAACAAACCTTTACAGTAACTACAGCAAAAGTAGCTGCCACTACTGTTTTTGTATTTGCAATTCTACAGCGCAGCAGGACTAATTAATCTAATTTTACTGAAGGTAATGTGTAAGCTTTCGCAGACTCTTTGAATCCTTTATATTGTAGGGTTAGTCGTCAGTCGAATCCCCAAAATGCGAATGATTGCGTCCTTGCGTGCTTACAACAACTGCTCACGTATACTTAGCACCTGTTTGCACAGGGAAACTGAAACAAACATTTTGCAGCTCCGTTCGTGTCAAAATACCTTTCATCATAAATGTGTTTGCGGGGAGCCCTCAATTTGCCTGATAAGGAAAATAAACCTTTTTTAACTACCACAAAACAGCATATTTGGTTCAAGCATTGTCTATACAGAACACAATTCTGTTTGGACACATGAAATAATAGCTTCAAGCTAAACTAAAGTTTACACCAATTTTTCCGTTTAAAGAGAATTCTAAATGTTAGACATTTCTTTACTTTCGAATTAGCGACATTAGTTTCCTTTTTGAATCAAAAATTGGCAATGTAAACCTTAATTTGTTTTGCAGACTCAGTTGGACGTTTGCAGGCGCTACAGGTTACTTATAACTGGATGTGAACTGCTCGGCAAGATCAAAACAATTTCCATCAGTCTTTTCCAAATTCGAATCTTTAAAAGTAATGCTATTTATATACTTTCAAGAGCAAAAATTAACGACTTCAAGTCTTGTCTTTCATTTTAGAATTGTTTCCGCGGACGCTAGCAACATGGACAATATAACAGAAAACGTGAATGGCAATGGTACTGAAGTGGTTGACGATTCTGACGAATTCTTGGTACAAGTCGTTGGTAACGCAATGTATGTATCACAAGGTTTAGTCATGATTATTGCCAACGCATTTCTTAGCTATACCTTGATCAAAGTGAAAGATTTGCACAAAAAAGAATTTATGTTACCATTGGCCATGGCCATCAACGATACAATTCTTGGGGTTGCTGTGGTAAATGTTTCGTCCTATCGGTTCATTGTCTATATTACCAATCAAGCCAAACGATTGGTATCCCCATGGTACTGTCACAGTCGCACGCCATTCCTTTTTCCAATGCTGTTCTCTTGTTGGGGACAACCTATTTTCATGTTCTTGGTTTCGAGTGACAGATTCATTGCCTGTTCCAGCGTAAGGCTTTACATGAAGATAACTATGCAGCATGTAATGTATGTCATTGGTGTAGCATCTATAATTTCTTTAGCCCTTACGTTGGTGTCAGTAGTTTCGGGGTTTCTCCTACCGCATGAAAATACGGTACCGATGTATTGTTTATCATATCTTACTACGCATGCTTGGATTGCTAGTATGAATTTGTTCGGGTCAATGGGAATTATTTTGGCAGGAGTATTAATCTACGTCGGGGCTATCTTTGTCTTACACTGCACGACAGATTCGGAAATGTCAGAAGTTATGAAAAATAACCGGCAGCGCCAGAAAAAAGTTACACACATGCTTTCGTTGGTCATAGCAGGAAATTTTTTCCTTAACTTTTTACCGAATTTGTTTTACCTTTTCCTTCCATACCTTTCATTAAGCGCTGGTGCTGTAAGCAACGCTGTCCTGATAGCACAAACCTTGGTCGATATCAATGTTTTGAATAATCCATTCATCTTTTTCTTCAAAAACTCAGAATTTCGCAAAGCTATGATTAAGGTTTGTCCGTTTCTTAAGGCCGTTGAAACCTGGTTGATTACAAGCACAAACGTAAAACCAACTACTACGGTGCAGTCTAGCGTAGCAAACAATTCATAGGGCGAGTTAAAATTTTGTAACTTGTTTAACCCAGCAGGCGAGCTAAAATGAACTGTTATACTCTTTTAACCCTTTACAAGAAAAACTGTTACTCTTTTATCTCTTTCAACTGGGGGAAACCCTTAGTTGGTGTGAAGTTTGACTCTACACTTGTTAGTAAACTGTATGAATTATTGAATAAAATACGCTGCGCTAGATCACAGGTGACTATCGTGGTGTGCGATGTCGGGAAATGTCTACCTTAACCAGCTGAAACGATGACCTCAATAATACAGATTTACTTTCGAAATGCAACAGTTATAGCGCAAAGATAAATTATAAATTCCTCAGATTTTGTATACAAATGAAGCAATTACGAAACCGACAAGCATCAGCACCACTTTTCCCTAACGCTTCCCTTCGAATTCCGGCAACCCACAAATCTCGGAATCTCCTCACTACTTCGCGCCAAACTCACCAACTGACTTCACTGCAATAGTCAACATATGTATAAGCTAACTGGGCTGTGAATTTAAACAGATCCTGAAAAACACTGAGCGTTTGACAGACTTAGTGAAAATCTAACAAATTTATATGTTTCCTGTGAATGCTAACTTCATATTGGCGCCCTTTATGACCATGTAGTTCAAACGTTTGAGTTTCAAATTTGCCTATTTAGAGTGTTTTTGTGGAATCACCAACAAATATTGGAGTCACTTGCAACAGTTTCTCACACATGCATAAAATGCTTTTGATTTAACTACTTGCTGTAAACAGTGGACAAATCTACTTTATGCGATCTGGAGAAGTTTTTTTGAGTATCATAAAAAAGCAACTCAAAGTGCTCAAAGTTCTTTCGTTTTAGACTGAAAAAGACATTTGTTTGCCATAGGCTAGACAGATTCTCAAATTCTTATTCTTATCAGTTTATCTCATGAAAACCATAGTCTATGGCAATTGTTTTGTCCAACAGCCAATGCTCTGGCTATTCGCATAATCCATACTGTATTCGCTTTTATTTAAACTTAGCATAGTAGACAATTTAATGGCATGCGCATTGCGTGTATTGTAATCTAATTATTTGTTTTCTATATATTTCATGGAATTACTTATTTTTTGATAGTGTGTATTTTCCTTTTTACCTATTTTTTCTATAATCAGTATATTTCAAATCTTATAATGTCGCTGCTCCTATATTTGTTTTTATGTATTTGGCAAGCAATATTTTTGCCTACTGAAACAGTCATTTTATTTTTATTGCAGTTGTGTATTTATTTGTTGCACTGATTATGTATGTGTTGAACGATTGTTGTTTTAGAATTGACTCCATTGTAAGTCTTGGGGTCGTTTCACAAAAAACTTAAACTAGTTAACTTAAACGACTTAACTTAAACTACTTAAACTCCTTAAAAAATTCGTTTCATAAATAAACGGCTTAAACTACTTAAAATACTTAAACGGCTTAGTGGCTTAAACGACTTAATTTAAGTAGTTTAAGTAGTTTAAGTCATTTATTTATGAAACGAATTTTTAATAAGTTTAAGTTAAGTCGTTTAAGTTAAGTCGTTTAAGTCGACTTTTAATGAAACGAATGTTACAATAACATCAAAATGGTATAGTTTAAAGGTGCTGGTCCGGTATTATCATATAAGTTTGAAAGACTGTAAATTACTCAATTCTTGGAGTTCAACGATAATTTTGACATCACTTTAAAGCTTGGATGTGCTTGCTACAACTACATAGAGTACAGCTGTCTTAGTTCAACAGTTATTATTTGGACATGTGGTTGCATGAAAACAATTTCGAACATGGATTTCTCCAAGTGTAGGAAAGTTAAAGAAAAGCGACCAGTTCCAGCTTCGAAAGAAACTTCTTCCCGAGGACTATCTTTTATGAAATTGTTTAACGAGCAAACAAGCTCAATATTTTGAGAAAACTGTTAATTTTGTTTCGCCAAAATTTTTAAGTTCTGTAGAATTAAAGCTAATTTCTCAAAAACTCAATTTTTATGTTTTCGACAATGATATAGCAAATTTGACTAAATAAATCAAACTAACTATAATTAGGTTGATGCAACCAATAAAATTACTAATAAAATACCAAAAAGTAAGTCTTAAGCTTAAGTCGGCCAACCAGTGAGCAGACACGCCTTTACATGAATTAATCGTATTCGTATTATGGCAGCAAAAACCCGAGACTTGCAGAAATAAAATTATCTATTAGGTAGGACTGCTCTGACTATTAGCAAGAGTACATAATACATAAGAGTGTGACAGCAGGCAAGCTCTCTGTTATCAGCTGTAGGTACATGCAATGTTCGCTAACGGCTGACCCCCCACAAACGTGTATGTGCTCTTCAAAGAAATTCGCACGCTATCTTTGCGTGTTAAAGCTCAAAAACACAACTACTCAGTTGGTTCAATGTGCGTCTGTTGCGAGCTTTAACACGCAAAGATAGCGTGCGAATTTCTTTGAAGAGCACATACACGTTTGTGGGGGGGGGGTCAGCCGTTAGCGAACATAGCATGTACCTACAGCTGATAACAGAGAGCTTGCCTGCTGTCACACTCTTATATATTATGTACTCTTGCTATTAGGCAGTCTGACTTGCGGAAATACAATTACAATCTATTCGGGTTGCTCTCGCAGCCGCTTTTGTGGCTAAAGCTAAAGCTTGTCAAAGTTACAATAAGTGTAGCCAAAATCCAGGTTACGCATACATTTTGCCAATTTCTCCATTACAAAAGGCTACTTCATTAATAACTAAGAAAGGGTCCCCCAGCTATTGGACAGAGATATTGAATGATGTAAAGGATGTCTCGGCAAAAAATTACTTTAGCCAGTAAAAAACCTCAAACTTCACTTCTTCTAAAAATTGTTGGTTTAATTGCAGAAACCAAATTAATTAATATTAATATTAATATTAATTTCATTGTAAAGCCACAGTTTGATGTAAGATGGCTTCTTCGCACCCAGAATTAAAGGAATACTAATGGTTCAAAGTTGGTGTCACCAAAAGGAATCACCACGATAAGCAACCATATGTAATTGTTACTTATAAATGTCAAGAAAATTTTAGTACATGCTAAAATTGTTGTGTGATAGAGGCAAAGTAAGCGCTAGAGTGTTGCCATTAACTCAAAACCTGCTTAGGCAAGTCAGCTTGTTAATTCTGTACATTGTACAAACAGTTGGTTCTCAATCGGGACAACATGTTTGAGCTAATCAAGCTTTCCTTTGTTCAGAAGGATGGCTTTTTTCAGTTAGAAGCTGATACAAGCTAAAATCTGACAAAACATTTAATATTTGAAGTATTATCGGATTTTCAAAAATAGTTGCGCTTGTACCGATACTTTAGAATTAAAGTACTCGTTGAGAGCTTTCGAACGATGTAAGAACAACTTTACAACTCCCAAAATTGCGTAAGTTATGAAGCTTTTAAATGTTCACCTAATGGCATTTTTTAGTTTAAGGGTTTGTTCACAAAAAGTACTTAAACGGCTTAACTTAAACGAAGTGGTTTTTGTGAAACCAACTTCTACTTAAACGACTTAAACGATTTAAACGACTTAACTTAAGTCGTTTAAGTAGACCCCCTTTCACAAAAAACTAGCTACTTAAACTTTAAGTAAAGTGGCGTTTCACAAATACAGGACTACTTAAAGATTCAGCGACTTAAACTTTAAGCCGTTTAAGTAAAACTGCTTTCATAAAAACTACTTAGTTTAAGTAGTTTAAGTAGACAGCTGAAACGCAGTTCAAAAACAGCGATTTTTAAGCCGCGTGATTTACGGAGCTTAAACGACTTAAACGAAAGAATGCACGTATGACTGGCCATTTTAAAAGCTTCATAACTTCTGCAATTTTGGGAGTTAATAGGTCATTTATATATCATTCGAAAGCTCATAAGGAGCACATTAATGCTAACATGTCAAAACAACTGTATTTGTTTTTGAAAAATAGATAATGTCTAACAATGGTATGACGCTTCAGCTACTGACATGAGATAGCGACTCTTTTGGAGATTCTAAATTAAAATTAACAATTTTACATTAATATGGTAATACTTTTGACGATTTTAACTTTAAATAAGTAATTTTCCGTTGGCTGGGAAAACTGTCGAAAATTTGGGCATATAATCCTTTTACGCCAGCACATTATTACGTCAAATACCTATAGATTATCACATGTTATCATAAACCATCTTGTAAATTTCAGTACTGGCGCTTGCAAGAGTTTCCTCTGTAGCTGAAAGAATTGGTTGCATGATCAAGTACTGCAAAATAGTTGTTGAAATAAAGAAATTTAAAGTAAATATAGCAGCTTGCTAGAAGACTTCGAGTCTTCGAGTCAAAAAACTTCAAGTTTTCTTTAGGCTATCAAAACCTAAGTTATAGCTACTATCTAGTCTCATCGATGACCGATGACCTATGTAAACAATTTTAACTACATTCCTTCCACTCTCATGGCAGACGGGCAAAGAAAGTATATTTATCTATTTAATGCTCCAGTCAGTGATTAAAGTTTAATATTGAATCTTAGTTGTCATCCAACTCCAGCATTTTACTCCAGCATTTTAAGAGAAAAATGTAAATTTGTCTGATTTTTCTCAAAATTTTCTGTTTGCGGCGTTGAAGTGTAGTTCAGTAGTGTAGCGTTTGGGTTGTTTTAAGTTTGGGCGTTTTTTCTTGAACAGAAATCGAAGCGCAAAACCCTGAAAAATAGCCACAGGCATTTTTCCAAAATGAGTGTGTAAAAGCAACTTTCGAATTGTTTGAATGAGTTGTTAGAAATCTGTGTTCAAAAGAATCTGGCTTTGATTTTCCAAATCTAATATTTTTGGAGCTGTGCCTATGCAGAGATGCCGCGGCGCAGAGAGCTCTCCCTTGGGCATAACACGTCCTACAGGACGACAAATGTAGACAATGCTTGACCGACAGACCAGTGCTGATGAACCTGTCGACATCTTGCACTACTTGACTTTTCGAAAGACAAAGTAAAATTAATTTTCGCTGTTATCTCCTAAACCGTAAGGATTTACTCTGAAGAGTAGTTGTAGATTTTCATGACTACAAATTTGTCCTGTATAGTGATCACAGCGCCAGTTATGGTGGATAAACGCTAATTTCTACAATACACATATTCTCAAGCCTCGACTTTTCTGAAATGTTTTGCAGCCTAAATGAAGTTACTGCAGCAAATTGGACTGAATTTCAACGATAAATTACCTTTTCAAGCCAAAAATACGCGAACCCGAACCAGCACAACAAATTTTAACTCGATCAAAACTCGGGCAGGCCCGAATTTGAAGCCCGCTTCACTAACCTGGCACAGCCCTTGTTTGATGGCAAAATTAAATTAGTTTCATTAAGATTCGGCTTAAACGACTTAACTTAAACTACTTAACTTAAACTTCTTAAAAATTCGTTTCATAAAAAAATTACTTAGACTACTTAAACTACTTAAATTAAGTAGTTTAAGTTAAGCCGTTTAAGCCATTAAGTCGTTTAAGGTGGTGATTCCTTTTGGGCACATATTGTTATTTGGCGGCGCAAATCAAGACGAAATTTGATGAAACTTTCCGAAATAAGTTCTTTTAGCGTTCTAACACCCTCCGCGCAATCCCGATTCAAAAATTCGAGATTTCCGGTCAGAGTGGTTTTTCCCAATTTCTGAACGTTTGGCATCTGCTATACAGTTATGACTATATTCATTCAAAAGATCTCATTAAGCTTTACATTTTTGCTTTTTAAAGCACGTTTCTAGCTTTTCTCTACCGTGAGATATAGCCGATTTTCTTATTTTGGCGTCGAAAACTCGTCATTTTTGCAGAAATCAAATAATCCAACATTTCTTGAACTACGCAAGCCGTAAAATCAAACTAAGGGCGTCGATCTGAAGGTCTCACAGGGACAAATTATCCGACGCATGGTCGTCTTACAACTGCTATCCTGTAGGCTGCTATCATAAAAAATGTAGTTTTTGCAAAAACATGACCAATTTTTTTCTAAAGATTGTGGAGCATTCACCATGCAAGCTGGAGGGCTGCTACTGAACAAATGTGTTCGGCACAAATATACCCAGGGACGATTTTTTAGTTGCCTCGATTGCTGCTTTCTAGCTATAGTAATCGCTTGACAAACGTGGAAAAAGTAGGCAAAATACAGGTTACGCACACATTTCAGCTTATTTCTCTATAACGAAGAGCGATTTCACAATAAATAAAAAATCGTCCCCAGCTATTTGATGGAGGTATCGAATGATATAACCGATGTCTCGCGAAAAAATTTACTTGAGTCTGCAAAAATTCTGGAAAATTATACTTCTTCAAAAATGTGTTAAAAATATTTTAGAAAAGCAACATTAGTTTCGTGGCATGCATTAAAAAGAGAAAATGTTAAGCTACATTTTGATATAAAAATGGCTTCTTAACTCCAAGTAATGAATGAGTAATAACGGTGCAAACTTTATGTGACCAAAGGGAATCACCACCTTAAGTCGTTTAAGTAGTTTAAGCCGTTTATTTATGAATCGAATTTTTTAAGAAGTTTAAGTAGTTTAAGTTAAGTCGTTTAAGTTAAGTAGTTTAAGTTTTTTGTGAACATACCCTAAGTCGTTTAAGCTAAAATCTACGGATCTAAAATAAATCTACGGAGCTTAAAAATGACTGATTTTTAACTGCACTTAGGCGGTCTACTTAAACTACTTAAACTAAGTAGTTTTTATGAAAGCAGTTCTACTTAAACGGCTTAAAGTTTAAGTCGCTGAGAGTTTAAGTAGACCTGTAGTTGTGAAACATTACTTTACTTAAGATTAAGTAGCTGGTTTTTTGTGAAAGCGGGCCTACTTAAGGGGGGGGGGGGGCTACGAACGGGTTGGCACGACATCGTCGGAGAGACCTACTTTTCCCCCCAACGTTAGCCAACATATCAAATTAAAAAAGTTTAGGGTGGGCAACAATATATCTCATATACACCGTTTTTGGCAGGACGCCAAAGTACAAATTTTAGTTCGAAAAATGGGATTTTTCAAAAAGGTTTTTCAGCTCTGGTGGATTAACGGTTTGACCAATTCTAAAACTTTCAGCCATAAATGTTAACTGTTACTAGTGCTAAATATTAAAAGTATTCCGGCTTTCGAGCGTTGCTTCCTTCTTCAGCTATAACAGCTCAAAGTTTGAAATTTGGCAAAAAGTTGCAATGTGACCGTGCGCCGTTTTCGATCTAATAAAATTGACAGCCCCTAGCCTACCCCAGCTTTTTACCAAATATTAGGCTCTAATAGGGGCAAACTGTCTGTGAGTTTCAAGGGTTTTTGTTTTCTGGTTAGTGTGCTAGCAAACTTTTTGTTAAGAAATAACCCTTATTTTTAGGCCTGAAAAGCTAGCTAAGCGCAGTAAAAATGGGGTCAAAAAATTTTTTGTCTCCGATTTTGCTGAAAAGGTGCTTATAGGGGTTATTTGCCCTGCTGAATCCGAATATGAAATCCGTTTTTCGATATGACGCTTCCTTCGTTCAGTATGCGCTTACAACTGTCTTAGAGCTTTTTGGAGCGATCGCCATCCATTCTTTGAGAAATCAATCTAGCATTTCTAAACATTGGACATTCTAAACATTAGTGACATAGCTTTCGGCACATCTTGGTACACTCACTGGCCTGTAATGTGCAAAGTTTCAGCCGATTCTGCCACAGTACTTTGGAGTAATTGGCTCACATCTTCGAAATGGCACCAAATAACAGCGACAATATCGATAATATAATCCAGCAGTGCGAACGCAGGGATTAACGAAATCACGTCATTTATACGAAAGTTAAGACAGATACTTGGAGTATTAATTGCAGCAAAGTTTGGCTCATTTGGTAAACCACAGCTCATTAGAAGTTAGTTAACCTCCACCCGTATAGACCTACAACACCCAATTTTTCGCACTTTGATCGTATAGCACAGAAAAGTAGGCAATGGTCTAGAGATTATTTTACACGATATCAAAGCACTATATGTCAGAACTAATTCCTGAAAATTTTGGTACCGTGCCTTGCACATAGCGGCCAGGGCGAGGCCAAGTTTGTGTACGTGTCATGTCGAGCTTTGGACCGATAACACCAACTTCTGATGGCTCCACAGGACGCAACGCTGCATGGAATTCTTTCAAACTTTAAACTAGTTTACACTAAACCTAATACTATTATGTGGCAAAAGACTAGCTAGCTTTTCCAACATCGAACTTTTAGTGAAATTCGTAGCCTTAAGGGGGGGGGGCTACTAAAACCGACTTGCCCTGACTTCGTCCGATTGGCCTACTTTTTGGCGAAGATGTAGAGCATGGGTGTGGTCAAAAAAATATCGGGTACTAAGATCTTAGCTGCCTTCCAGCCATGTGCAGCCGTCGGGTTTATGTGCCGCCCGACCCCTTGTTTTTCACAACTACCAACATAATTAATTAAAAATTTCTACTGGATGCAAGACCCAAGTTGCCATTTGCAAATATGATTTGGCACATGTGCCCCTATCTGCCGAAAAGCACTAGACGTCTGTATCTCATCTGCATCTCTGGGAATTACTCTTCAAAGTCGAAGTTTCGGCCAAAATTTGAAAATTTTTGGCTAGCGAAAGGAAAATTTTATTACTGGTGCGAGCTATAAGGCTGTAATTTGGCACTAAAGGCGGCCCTATAGGAGTACTCATTTGTGCCAAATGGCAAGAAATTCTGCCGCGCGAAAAAATTTTTATGTCAACTTTAATCTTCAAAAATTGCCAAAATCGCCATATTCAGTCTGTCGGATCCTGTGCAGAGGCTTTCTGCAGCCATGGAAGTCGCAAACCTTCACTAATCGAGCTGAAATCGTTTGTGGGTGTGTTTTCGACCACGCTGAGTTCAAATATCTAAAAAAATTTTAATTTCAAAAATTTGATTTTTTCGATTTCTGGGGTACCATTGTCCCAAAAAGGCGATTTCGGCGATTTTTTAAGATTAAAGTTGACATAAAATTTTTTTCGCGCGGCAGAATTTCTTGCCATTTGGCACAAATGAGCACTCCTATAGGACCTCCTTTGGTGCCAAATTACAGCCTTATAGCTCGCACCAGTAATAAAATTTTCCTTTCGTTAGCCAAAAATTTTCAAATTTTGGCCGAAACTTCAACTTTGAAGAATAATTCCCAGAGATGCAGATAAGATACAGACATCTAGTATTTTTCGGCAGATAGGGGCACATGTGCCAAATCATATTTGCAAATGGCAACTTGGGTCTTGCATCCAGCAGAGATTTTTAATTAATTATGTTGGTAGTTGTGAAAAACGGGGGGGTCGGGCACATAAACCCGACGGCTGCACATGGCTGGAAGGCAGCTAAGATCTCGATACCCGATATTTTTTTGACCACACCCATGCTCTATATCTTCGCCAACAAGTAGGCCAATCGGACAAAGTCGGGGCAAACCTTTAGTAGCCCCCCCCCCCCTTAAGCGACTTAAGTTACATACATACATACACATACATACACGTTACATCTATATATTATATAATATATATTTATATATGTTTTTATTTTTATATTTATATATGTTTTTATTTTCTATGCACAGTGTATTTGGAATAAAGATGTATTTGTTAAAGCTTAAAACTATCTGCAATTAATCAAAAGTTTAAGTGCTGATATCTGTATATATAACTAGACTACGTTTTCAACTACGGTCGAGAAACTCAGTATTCCTCGTAGGTATTTCTTTCACAACAGAGGTACTGCGGTTTTTTTAGGATGATTTGTCAAATCATGTGGCAAATGTATAATTTTTATCAGTGCTTTTTAATTAATTAACTAGTGCATCAAGGCTAAAAAATGAAATCAGTTAATTTTAAACAAATTACAATCCTTTAGTTCTCTGCTGGTACAAATGGAATGGCCTATTGTATTATAGAAGTATCAGCTTCCGTTATATCAGCAAACAAGAGCCATCGAAAGGTCGATTGAATATGATTTTTGTCACTGTATGATGTTTCTTATAGTCTACGTATAGAAATAACAATCGAAACGTTTCCACAAACGAATTGCTTCTTAACAGAGCTGCGGCAACTGGTATTAACAATACCGTAAGTTCGATCAAGAGTGCATATAGCTATATAACAAGCGTCACGCTCTTTGTTATTAGGCTTGCGACATGATCTGCGCAATAACAGCTACCCTCTCCCCTACACATCAGACTCATCACTTCAAAGAAGTTTGCACGCCATGCCTACTTTTTAAACTTCAAAAACACAACTATTCAGTTGGTTCAATGTAATGTACATTAGAGTTGTGCCGTTAACAAATTTCCCGGGCCGGGCCCGGGCCCGGGCCTGCTGAACCAACCGGGCCGGGCCTCGGGCCGGGCCGAGCCCGGCCCGGGCCCGGCCCGGGCCCGGAGGCCCGATTCAAGGCCCGGTAGGCCCGGTGGGCCCGGCGGCCCGGTGTAGGCCCGGACGGCCCGGTGAAGGCCCGGCATACAGAAAACAGTGCCAAACAATAGTTAGTGCTATTTATTACAACTTGGACAACTCGGGTAAGCTTAAATTGGACTTTCTAGTGAAGAAATTGTGGAAAAAAATTAGAAAATGGATAGTACAAATTTGACCGGGCCTCACCGGGCCCGGCCGGGCCTCTCAGGCCCGGCAGGCCCGGTCGGCCCGGCTCGGGCCGGGCCTGCGCGGCCGACCGGGCCGGGGCCGGGGCCGGCCCTACCGCTTCCACCCCCGGGCCCGGGCCGGCCCGGTGCAGGCCCGGCCCGAGCCCGGCCCGGAGCCCGAGGCCCGATTCAAGGCCCGGGCACAACTCTAATGTACATTGTGAGCTTTAGAATGCAGGCATAGCTTGGAAATTTCTTTGAAGTGATAATTTGTGTCAGCCGTTATCGTGCAGATCATGTCGCAAACCTTAAATAACTAAGAGCGTGACGCTTGTCACACTCTTACTCTTGGTCGAACTTATCACTTTTGTGTAAAAACTAACGCAATTAGCTTCAGTTCTCCATGAAAACGGAAGACTTTTTTCCAAATTTTGTTTAACATCTGAAACTAATAGTGATAAAAAAATTT
This sequence comes from Trissonchulus latispiculum, assembly GCA_030248195.1. Classification (NCBI taxonomy): domain Eukaryota; kingdom Metazoa; phylum Nematoda; class Enoplea; order Enoplida; family Ironidae; genus Trissonchulus; species Trissonchulus latispiculum. Next base: position 26,673 of record JASAND010012124.1, read on the forward strand.
TCAGTTTTTGGCCCTATAGTTTCTGGCCTAGGTTACCTAATGCATGTCTACTTTTATAACAATTCAGCTATTTCTAATATATAATTATTAAGTACAAGCCTGATATGATATTGGTAAAATCAGTGTATTCCAAATTGAAGAGACCCCTCTAAAATAATGCTGGCTTAAATACTGAATAAATAGGCCTCCTTGATTTCCCTCCCATTTTATTCAGTCGACCTACATATTTTGGGAAACTGAAATTTGTTCTGAACATAGATTTCTCTGAAACTGAAGCTACCTAAGGGATTAGCGAAGTAGTATCAACGGTAAAATAATTCAGCTCGTAACAGTTTTCTGTTTGATCTTTGCCCAACAAGAGCAAATAATTGTACTATTATAAAGAAGAATCAGCCACTAGAAATTTTCTCTTCACAGCATTGGTAACGTTCTTTAACCGCAATATGCGAATGTCCCCCCCGTTTGATGAGGAGTCGACAGAACATACCCCTCCGTATGGTATCCTATATTAGGTATCCCAAAAGGGGATATTTTGTCGACTCTTCCCCTACCCCAACGGAGGAGCTTCGCGTATTGTGGTCGGAACGCCGTTACGCAATCAAAAATGAAATGAAATGAAAAAAGGAGGCATCTTGTGGCTTACTCTTCTTCTAATGAGAATTATTTACTCTTAGTGACAACCGTCAGGGTCAAATATTCCCACTAGAATATCAGATGGTTTAGCATTGGTTCGATTTACAGTATGGAAAAGCTTTCCCCCCGAAACTTCACACCCTGTATTATCTCAATTCACTGCACATAGTGTTGTTCGGGGCTTGACTTCGGGCCGGTCCAGTCCCCTCTTAAAAATTGGGGGCCAGCCCATGACCCAGCCCATAGTTTTGGGGACCGGCCCTCGCAACGGCGCCCCCCCGCCACTTAAACCATTCTAATTTGTCAGTATAAAAGCTTATGTATTACTCCACCTAATAAGGCACGAATTTAATGCATAGCTGGTTGTTAACGTCTACTCTCATCAGTCAGAATCGTATTAGTCAGAATTTCATTACTCAGAATTTCGTTAGTTAGAACTGCATTAGTCAGAATTTAAATTTTGAAATAATATAAGTTGAACTTTCATTTGTCAGAATTTCATAACTCAGAATTTCATTAGTCAGAATTTCATTAGTCAGAATTTCGTAAGTCAGAATTCTGTTTTCCTAGTTTCTTCAAAATCTTGCACGTTGCTGCACAATCTTATGGTCTTTCCCCGTTTCCCGATAACGTAGGATAGAGTAGAAAAGAGCAGAGCTAAAATTAGCTCTTTTGTAGCCGTTAACTCTTCCCCAAAAGGACCCTTGATGATTTGCGCCATACCAAAAGTAGGAATCCAACAGTTATTACATACACTTGGACATTCTGATCCTTTTAGGATTCGAACGAAACAGTCTATCGTCATTTCCTGTCTGTAAGATGTAGATAGGTGTAGGTGGAACCAACCCAGTTGTTGGGGAACCCTTTTGAAAATAGAGTTTTGCTCGTTGCTGGTGGCAGAGCTGTCGACTAGAAGCCATTTTATAAAATTATCAAGATCACATCTTTACGCCAGGAAAAAAACTAAATTCTGACTAATAAAATTCTGACTGCTGAAGATAAACCGGCTGTTAAGGCCATTTGTGCGTCATTGCGTTAATACCCGATGTGACTCAGCATGCCTTTTTGAGCTTCCCTCCTAAGCTTAATAACGATACACCTACAAAGCTTGTCTCAATGTTTTCTGGAACCTTTCTTTATAAGTCTGGTCTGGCTGGCGTCTACAACCTATTAAGCTTAATACTGTCGCACATCTTTTCTCTAAAATGAACTGAGTTGACAAAGGATAATCATTTTTGCCAGCCTTTTGCCAAACACAGCCAATTGTCTTTTTGCTTAATCTGTCTGCGATTGCAAAACAACAGAGTTTCTGGTTTGTATATACAATATACTGCTTCATTTTCGTTTGTAATTAGACGTATTTCTTAGAATAGGAGGCTAAAACAATGTCTGGAAAGGTTCGTTTTAAGAAAGCATTGTATTGGAGGTGCCGCACACTCAGACCGCCTTGGGGGGGGGGGGGGCGGGCCTCTGGGGTTGAACCACCAAAATTCAGGGGTGCGGGGGGACAGCCCAACCCCCCTTTTTAAAAAACCGAGGACAACCCTAACTACACATAACTTATTAGTGAATCGTTAGTTCCGAACAACCATAAGCTTCCGTCATTGTATACCTCCCAATTAGAGTTGGGACCGGTTCCACTAGAACCGGTTGGAACCGGAACCGGAACCGGAACCGAACCGGAAGGAATTTTAGAACCGGAACCGGAACCGGAACCGGTAGGATTTGGAACCGGCCGGTTCCACTCTTAAAAATGGACATGAACTAATTTTTTTGCAGGAGTTTAAATTTTACAAAAGCTGGATTTTGTTTTTGTGGTTGCCATTCACTGTTGCCATTCATATTGTCTTTTTCGAGCTAGTGACTGAAATTGAAACTATAAATCTAGTTTGAACTGAAACTAAACAAATTTAGACCTGAAGGCGAAATATGTAGGATGAGACTGATAATAATTAAGAGCTTCAAACTAAACGTGAAATGAAGGTACAATTATTGGAACTGAAACTGAAGCTGACACTCCGTAGAATAAATTTAGACCCTAAACTGAAAACTACAGCTTCAGCTTCCACTGGAGGTGACACAAACTCACCGCTTCCCTTTTCAGGCGATCGAGGCACGTTTCAGGTTTCACTGAAGCCGAGGCATAGAATTAAGAGAAATTTCAAATGTTTCTTTGAATCAACACTAGTGACATTATCCCGTGTGTTAAGACAAAAATTAAATGTGAAACATACTTGAAAAATTAGGAAAATGTATTGTAAGGGAAAATTTCTACTTCCTTTATTCCGGAAGAAATTTCGTAATTTTTTGTTTTGATGCTTCTGATTTTTCAATTTTTTTAAGTAAATTTGTGTGTATTACAAAATGCAGTTGTGAAAATGTGAAAATTAATTTTAACGAATTTTTGAAATTTTCTATTCTAAAATTCCAATTGTAATTGATGAAAGACGGGCACTTTCGTTCAGACGTGAACGATACATCGCCGAATGAAAACTTTAACCAGCTTACATATTTGAATATTAACCTCATAGAAAAGATGAGAGCTCGAAGGGATATAGTCGGAAATTGAGTGTATCTTCTCAAAAAATTGGTACATGGATGGTGGTGTTGTCAGCACGCAAGATTTAAGCAACATTTTTTTAAAAAATAGTAAATTTTAGAGGAGTAGAAAACTTCGAAAGTTGAGTACTTGTTTTCTTATTTTTAAGCTATCGGCAACGGAGACGAAAGTCAATCAAAGTTCAAATAATGGAACAGCATGTAGAGGTATCTGTTAGCTATTTTGTGTAATCAAGCGACTGTACATTTCCTCGTTAAATACAACTAATACATATGTTCTTCTTTCCAATTTGGCTTTCAGCTTTTAAATATTTTAAATGCATTTAAATGTTTTGGAAACTATTTGCTTCTGACACTGTACTCTTTTTAAAGAAATAAAAATTTAAGCTCCAGTATATCTCAATTCTCAGCATGTTTTACTGAAACCTTGTGCAGTTTACAAGATCAAGTAAACAATCTCCCCCCCCCCCCAGCCTCAATTGGGGGGGGGGAGATAGTTTACTTGATGTTAACTTTAGCAAAACTTAACCAATTTAGCTCAAATTTTGTGTGGATGCATTCCAACACATGTCTGATTGATTGGTCATAAAATTTTAAAAAATTTAAATTTTTAAGTTTTTTAAGGGGGGACCAAGGGGAATCAAAAGTTTTTGTCGTCAATTTGGCTGAAACATTGTGTATAGGGGTTTTCGGGGTCCTAGAACAGGAATCTTAAGTCGGTTTTTCGATTCAGTCTTTCGTTAGTTCAGTACAAGCTTACATCTTCAGCTTACTACTTTAGCTTATACTGAGCTAACGAAAAGCTGAATCGAAAAATCGACTTCAGATTCGTGTTCTACGAGCCCGAGAACCCCTATATACATGTTTCAGCAAAAATTGACCACACAAATTTTTTTGATTCCCCTTGGTTCCCCCTTAAAAACTTAAAAATTTAAATTTTTTAAAATTTTAAAATTTTATTACCAATCAATCAGACATGTGTTGGAATGCATCTACACAAAATTTGAGCTAACTTGGTTATGTTCTGAAAGGTTTATAGCGTTGGGGGGAGATACCTTACTTGAGAATTTGGGGGGGGGGGGAGATTGTTTACTTGATCCCAAGATTCTGTTCAGAAGGCGCTGTCTGCATTTAGATGCACAGTAGCATCTCACCGTGAATTATCGAAACAATTTGCTCGACCATACTAGTTTTAATTTTTTTACAAGTTTTAGTGTATGTTGTGCATAGAGTAACAGCATTTGTAATGGAGCAAATTCAAGGTAAGGCAAAAACTTTAAAATTCTAAGTAAAAAAAAGTTTAACCCAGTTGGTTATTATCGCATTACCTATTCCAATTGTTTTGCAGTATTGCTTTATAATTTTGATTGTATAACCCTTGCTGGGGGCCTGCATCCAATATTAAATAATGTTAAAATGTAACTACGAATTTTGTACTTGGAACCGGGAACCGGAAGCTAGAACCGGAACCGGTTTTAAAATTGGAACCGATCCCAACTCTACTCCCAATCTAACGTTAACCTCAAATTTGTCTCGGGCCCTGCTGCCAACTAAATCCTAAACCAACAACTATAGATGACATTTATTTAGCATGAAGAAAAAACATCGTATAAAATAACACTCGCAATGAAAACTGCAAAGAGATATTGAGACTGAGCATAAAAATACGACATATATCTAAATAATTCAAGTACGAGCTTCCAACTTAATCCTAAAACGTTTAACTGATACAAAAGTAGATTAAAAATAGTCAGTAAAAATTTAGAGATAAAAAGGACAGTTAGAAACTCACACAAATTGCAACAGAAACCGGAACCATAGATCTTGGCAGGCAAACTACTAAAAATACAACAAACTGTGTGCTTAAAGTATACTTCCTTAATGCAATCATAGAACAATCAAAACCAAACACACAAAAGCAATTTCTACAGGATCTTAATTCCAAATTTCCTAACGTATGATCCTTCATAACATTTATAATAAATATGTAGTATAAAGCAGTTCCTACAAAGCCACCACTGCACACTATTACGGGCACAACCTTGAACTTTAAAGCATGCTCAGTAGCTAAACGGGTATACATTATTACTATTATACCAAAATATTCTGGCAAATGAAAATTGACTGTAAGTATGCAGCACTTTATTTAGACATGTCAAATTTCAATAAAAAGTATTCATTAACATTTTGCTAGCAGAAAGTGCACAGAGTTAAGATTGGAAGGGGGGTTGCTATTAAGATAATTGGAACAGAAAGATTCAAAAGCAATAGGTTTGGGGGGGGGTGGGGAGTGAACGACGTAGGGTATTGTCCGAGCCTACCCCAAATACAAAAACAAAACAAGTCTGGTAACACAAACACAAGTTACAGCGGCCAAGTTAACATAAACTCACGAAAACTCAGGCAAAAATAGTGGTGCAAATAGTTACACTATACATTTAAAACTGATTACATATGCTATTATCAACACAACGACTATCACAAGCATGATTTTTAACATTACAAATAAGATGGCAAAATACCAATAGCCCACTAAATTAGTATATATGTACCATAAAAGCAACAGCTCGTTATTAATTCATTAATTTATTTATTTATAATTAGAGCAAGCTGGTAACGCTTTTTCAGTGCACTGCGTAACGGGGCCCCGACCAAAATAAGTCCGTATCTCCCAGTCTAGGTTTATCTGGGACGTAAAAGTAAAGTGACCCCTGGAGAGAACTCCAACCTACAGAAGGTTATAGGGTGCCGGTGCTTATCTCCGGATTCTCGGCCCGAAGCCAGGAGTGACAACTCAAATGATTTTTGACTACATCTGCGGAAGGGGGGGCAGCCCTTCATCAGGCATTACGCCAGAACACAGACTCCTGTTACCTTCCCACAGCAGTGGTACCCATTTACTGACCAGTTAAGGATAGACAGCTGGGTTGGCTGGAGCCCACGGCGAACCGATATGTGCTTAGTCCCTTGCTCAAGGGGATTTGTGAAAGCCTTGTGGCAGCGGGGATTCCAACCTCGGACTGTTGGATCCTTAGGCGAACGATTTAACCACTCGGCCGTCACTGGTGGGAGGGGCGTCCAGCTAATCAGATTTCAGAACCCCCGCCCCCGTTTAATGGTGGGAGGATAAAGACAATATGGGCGTATATACTAAAAAGCAAGCGAGCCAAATAAAAAACAAACTGGCAGCAATAGCAGAAATGGATAGAAATAAATATACATCATTTCATAACAGGCATAAATGTACAGCATCATAATTCATAACCAAAGCAGCTTTTAAGACAACAAAAAATGGTAATTTTGGACACTTATTTTTCCAGAAAAAAACTTAGCAAAAATCGTCACGTCTAACTACTCAAAACTCTTCATCAAAATGGTTCCATCTATGCGCCGTCATTTCAACCAGAAACTATAATAACCAACAAGAACATAATAATAAAAAATAAAAAACCAATCATCATTTTCTCGACTTCATTTCCACATTATCTCGTTTACCACCAGACACAGCATGAGCACCAGACGAATTCCCAGCGCTCGGCTGGTGGGTGCCGTTGCCATCCTTCTTGTTGCGGTGCTTTCGATGACCCCGCGGAGGCCCACCGGTGGGGGGCTGGGGGGCAGCGTGTGAGGGTGGGGGAGGGGGCAGGGCAACAACTACGGGGGCCTGGACGCCATTGGCTCCAGCCGCCCCAGGCGGTGCTACGGCGTCAGCGTAGGAAGGTGGGGGTTCAGCGGGCAGTGGAGGTGGGCCGCCGTTCGGAGCGGAAAGCTGAAACAGACAAAAATGAACTAGAGAATAACAGAGGTAATTAAGAGAATCAGTTTAATTAAGAGGGGGGAAGAGGTAATGATAATCGTGTACATAATATAAGGCGCTTCAATAATTGTGTACGGCATAAAACATCTATGTAAACTGAAAGAACTCCGTCTGAACTCATAAGTACTACAGCTACTACAGCTGTGCCTTTCCAGCCTAAGCTATTACAAAAATGAAAAAAAAGACAAAACCGTATCTTGAATAGAAAAAGAAAAACCCCAGGAAACCAATAGAGTAAACAATCAGAAAACAGAAACAAACATTCCAGAGAAAACATCAAAAAGCATAAACTTACTGGTATGCTGGAAGCAGGCGGGGCCGTAGGGCCCGCCGAGTTACGGGAGGGGGGCTGAGCCCCCCGACCCCCCTGATCTCGATGTCGGTGATGATGCCGAGATCTGGAGGGGGGAGGGGCAGCACCAGAACCCCCAGGGGGTGAACCTAGCGGGGGTGCAGCAGACCCTGAAGACCGGGCCCCACCCGGGGCACGATGACCACGAGCCGCACCACCTCCCCCACCCCGACTTCGACTCCGAGATTCTCCGGCGTGATGAGCTCGACCGTGCTGAAACACCAAAACAAAGAAGAAAATTAGAGTGTAGAGAGAGAGAGAGAGAGAGAGAGAGAAATCTAACAAGACCTGTTTTACACATTAAGCGTACATTGGCAAGTCTCGTTATAACTATATGTAGAAAAACCCCCTATTCACCGGTATCATTTTATCAGAGAAAACTCACAAAATGCTACGGATAAGGAGAATCCAGCGAAAACCTATGCTGATTGATTGAATAATGTGAACTTTGAATCCTTCGACATCCTCCCAGATAATTATGTTACTGCTAAATTCTGAACTATTAGAAGAAAAATGCCGTAACAATGCCTCACTAAAGAAGGAGGAATAATGCAAAAAACCCTATGTACCTGTCCCCTGAGCAGGGTCGTTGGGCGCCGCAGGGTCTCATAGATGGACTGAGCCGGGGGTCGATTGGGATTACTGGAGGGGGTGTGAACGGCGCAGCACTTGATGAAAAGGGCCATAAACAGGACCAGACCCACACCCATCAACACGACGGCCCACCAGTTGGCCTGAAATTGACGAAAAAATGAACTAAAAAAACCAGGAAAGAAGAAAACAAAAAACTGATCCTCAAATACGTAGACGAAAATGTAAAATCTAAAAAATCTTTAGTTTTAGATGTTGATTCGAAATTGACTGACTTTGGTTTAAACAATGGCAGCCAAAACTCTTTACCACTTTTACCAAGAGTTAGGGCATTTTTAGGGGGTAGAAAATAGCAGCAAAAGACCTTTCAAAACAATTCTGCCCTTTCTAACCATTTTTGTGACACAAGTCTGAGCACTGATAAATTTCCGGCCACTGAAAAATAGCTCACTAGCTCACTGAAATCTTAATCAAATCCCAGTCCAAGTGAATTTCCAATTCGAATTCGAATTAGAATACCTCAATCCAAGTCTCAATATTTCGATAGGTTTCCGGATTTAGCAGGAGATTTTTCAGCCGGGACAGGGGGCCGTTAGAGTCCACAGAGCGACACTTCTGAAAAACGTCACAGTAGCCCTTGAAATCGTCACAGGGGTGGCCGGGTCGGAGCATGATTCCCTTCAGGGGATGCTGCCAGTAGCCCTGTAGGGCAGGAATGGCAAAACTGCTCAGGCATTGGCCGTCAGATTTATCTAGAAAAGAGAAAAAGGAAAAAATTCTAAAGAAAATCCAAACATTTCAATTTTCAAACTGTTCATGAAGAAAATATTAAACGTTGGTCCCCTTTCAATGTAACGCAGCGGCTATAGAATGTGCCTATCCATAGCATACTAAACTATAGCTTTAGCATCACACTAAAGCTCACGCCATTATTTCGCTCCAGTGAATAAAGTCTCAATTTAACATAAGAAAATCGGAAGTAGGGAAACCCGAAAAACCCGAACCTTTGCAAGCCAGCTGGCATTTAGTTTTCGAGTCACCCTCGGTTAGATAGCATTCAACCATTCCAATTGCCTCACAAATAGAGCCTTCACATTTCTAAAAAAAGATTAGACATACAAAATGAACCAAAAAACAGAAACCTCAAATTAAAGCGGCATTTTAGCAAAATAACAACCCAAAATTTCCGCTGCTTCCCCCGGGGTTTTTGGGTGCCCAAATTATTGTCAAAAATTGGCAATTTTCAGAATGTTTCTCGATGCAAAACATGCCAAAATGCTGCAGAAAAATCACTCTCAGGCAGCCCCCTTCAAAAAATTCCTAAAAATATCCAAATCTCCCCTCAAAATCAATCCGAATCGAAATAAAACATAATATCAATTACACACAATGTAGAAATCTAAAAAAGTGTCGCATCACACTAAAAAAAGGAAATTTAAAATACGAACACGAAATGGCGAAACATAAGAAAAAATTTCTAGAGTACAACACTTTGCGAAAAAAGGGCACACACTGTAACCACTGTACGTAAAAATTTTAAAAATAAAATTTAAATTAAATTTTTTAAAATTTTCACTTAAAATTTCCAAAGCCCGGCCTAATACGTACCCCCTGTTTGCAGACCATGGTATTGTTGCCACAGGCCTGCATCTCATTGCGTGGGCGGGGTGGGGGGCAGGCCGGGTTGGCCCCATCACACTGGCTGGCCTCATGACACTCATCCGAGGGCTGACAGACATTGCCCGACAGGAGCTGGCACTGGCTGGAGCAGCATTTGCCCTGAGTGGGACTAAAAAAATCAAAATATTAAAATTAAATTTTAATTTAAGGAGATTTTTTGATAGAGACAGGTTGAAAGGGCAGAACAGATCCATGCTCGTTGGTTGTTCAAGAAGAAAGATAAGTCACATTCTTCATTTCCACTAGTTTCAATGAAAATTAGAAGAAAAATTATAGCAGAATTGACTGCTTTAACCCTTTTTGTCAGACATATTTAAAGTTTGCAAAATAGGACATGCGCACTTGTTGCAACACTAGGTATATATTCAACGTTCATAACAGAAACCCTTCATACAGTAGTATGACTCGGCATGTGATATGGTAAATATAGGAAAATGATTCTGCTAGAAACTTTTGCGGGGATGACCGTTTTGCCATAAACACACTACTTTGGCCCAGAACACAAGGCCGCACCCAGGGGGGGTTCAAGGGGTCTAGACCCACCCTTTTGGGGTGACAAAATGGAGAATGTTTGCTATTTTTATTTCAAAACAGAAATTTTTAAAAAAATTTTCGCGCCTTCGGCGCAATAATTTATACTTTTTACAAGAAATAATCATCCAAAGTACTATTTTTAGGCAAAAATTCTTCAACTTCTGGGGAGGGGGGGCTTCGCCCCCGGATTCCCCGTTGCATTTTAACTTGAACCCCCCGTTTCAAAAGCCTGGGTGCGGGCCTGCACGAACACAACAAACTTTAACACTAACAGTACGAGACAAACTGCACGAAAAATCTCCCCGTCCACCACTCTTAAATTGCTCGATTGACACAGACAAATCCACGATTAGAAAGAACGACCCAGCACTGCACATGAAAATCTGTTACGGCACGTACAGGTACCCTACCTGCATCGTTTGGAGGGCCTCAGCTGACAGCCCTTGGCACCTGGCACAGCAAACTGGGTCTTGGGCAGACAACAGGTGTCCTCCGCGTCTCCGACACCCTCCCGCTCCCGACACTCCTTCATATCGAAGCCGCAGTCGCACTGTTCATTGTCTTCCACAATCTGGTTGCCACAGAAGGCCGTGTCGCTTACTGTAAACACAAGGCAAGACAAAATGATATATACGCATTTCAAAATGCTGATTCAAAAAAATTTCAAAATGTGAAATTTTACAAGTTTTCCACTCACGAGGCTCCGCCGAAAATACATATAATATAATGTTATGGGTCTCTGGATGAATATTAAATGCTGTATATACCTACGCACAGTATGGGAACAGTATTCTACACACCTTTTTGTGTCAGACTTTGGTTCAACCATTTGGGCAAAATTTGACGCACCGGATTCAATTTTCACGGCATTTTCCAAAGACGCACCAAAAATCCACCCCTCCTCCTCCACGAAACACATTGCCCAGGTATGGTAAGGTATATAATATACTTTAGAAATAAAAAACTATTATACAGTCATACTGCTAGTTAGTGTGTCTATCTTTAGCTTACACTGAAAACAGTTTCGCTTGGTTGCCCCTACAGTAGGCGGTACGCCGGAGGCTTCGGGCGGAATCCGTAGGATAATGTCCAAAACCGACGAAATATTGTTGACGGAGCAGACACTGAATTTGGCATTGTTCGGCTTGTCGCCAGACGTAGCGGAGGCAAACATGATATAGTTGCCGTCTGGGAGCCCCGGGATACATTCGGCTGGGAAATCGTGCTGAAAAACCGCAAAAAAACTAATTCAAGGAGAAAATAATGAAAAACGCCTACCTGCAGTCACTAGGGCAAAGCCCTAGTCAGTCCGAAACAGGAGTGAGCCAATGCCCAGCGTTTACCTCATTTTCTTGATATGAAACTAATTCAAGTAATTTAAGATTGTAAAAATAGAATAATTCCCAAATAGAATTAAGAACGCAATACTTAGGAACCAGTTCTGGGGAATCTCCTCTAACAAGGGGAGTTATGTCATGTTAAAAAGTAAATACAAAAATTTTCAATGAACAATTATATACGGTATATATATTTCAAGAATAACCGTTGGCGAAATTTGTGGACCATAAACTTGAGCATAGTTTTTGCAACTAAATTTAAGCAAGCTCATTAACTAAATCGTTGGCGAAGAAATGCAAAAAACACGAGCGAAAAAGGCAAGGCAAAAATAAAAAATATTACAAAAAATAAGATAAACATACCGGCGCCCCAAAGTTATGTCCAATTTCATGAGCCATAGTAAGCTGGGAGACTTTAGGCGGAACTCGGTTGTTATAGTTGACCAGCGTGATGATTCCCGTGTTGAGACTTCGCTTCACTCGGCCCTTCCCCTCATTGTAGGTCTTAAACTGTTCACAGATACCACCGGATGTACCTAAAACACGAAAAAATGACCATGGAAAAGTTTCACGAAGAAAGGCGCTACTGCTAACAATCGAATCTTTCACGTTACGTACATAGCAAAAAAGCAAAAAAGTTACTGTACGAGTATACTCCGCATAGAAGATTCACTACATGAAGGGACTCATCACTAATTTTTTAAATAACTTTTAACTAAATTTTAATTTAATTTTTAAACATAAATTTAAATTTTAAATTTAAATTTTACAAAATTTTAACTAAATCACTCAGTTTTTGCAATTTTTGGAAATGTCGTGTACAAACCAAGTCCCTATCAGTACTATTAGATTGGAGAGGACGAAACTTCAAAATACTTCGAAAATGAACTGTACAAATTATGGTGATTAGTAATCACTGATTACGTGCCAATTTTAATTTTAATTTAAATTTAGCATTCTAAGTTTAGTAGCACAACCTAATCTGAGAAATGTGACCCTCTAATCATACCTGAAACGGCACTAGCTACCCAGGCCAACCCAAGGGTGCCGCCCACAAAATCACGATAGGTCAGCGAATAGGCCAGGCAAAAATCGGAGTGATTTTTCTTCGAGTTCAGATTCAAATAGTAGCTGACGTCCACATTTCGTTTACAGAACGGATTACCGCCTTCATCAATTGGTTGGGTGGGATTTTCTCCCGTCTCATCGCAAGTGTCCGGAGTGTAAATCTGAAAAAAAAAGAAAAAAGAAAAAGAAAATTGAAAAAGCCTAAAAAAACAAAAATCAAAAAAATCAACATTGAGTATAATAGGTGCTAAGTATAGCTGGCTATATAGTATGCTGTACTGTAACCTGTACGAACCGTAATCCGTTGAATGACAAAGGTAATTCCTTGATATCGTGAAAACTGGTCTCTTCATAGATCTTTTTCACAGCACGTATATGATTATGAATCAAGGCGTAGGATCTCTTCTTTGGTTCTAAAACAACAACAAAAATAATGACAAACGATACAAGAAAAACATACTAGAAAAAAAAACCACTGTTTAGACAACAAATATGCACAAAAACTCACTCAACCCCAAAAATAAAGGATCCAAAACTTTATTGACACATTAAAATGAATTCTAAATTGAACAGACTAATAACAAAACGTTACAAAATACTAATTGTTCGAAGCCCTCTCAACAGTAACCGACAATCCTTAGAACAATTCAGACACCCCCCTCAGTACACGAAAATTTTCCCACCAGTTTCTACGTCTACTAAAAAATTGCATTTACACTCTGCTTTAAATCTTTCTGTATCACAAAGGAGAGTGGATAAAGAGCAGCGGCGTATTCACGTATCTATAACTGGGTTTGTTTTAGGCGAAAAACGAGGGAGGTGGGGAAAGAATGGGGGAAGTAGGACAAATTTTTACCAAAACTCCTTAAAATTCGGCAATTTCTGAGCACTTCAAGGTGTGAGTGGGGAGAAGCCCAAAATGTGGGAGTGGGGCAGAATGGGGGGGGGGAGGGGAGAGAGCCCGCGTCCCTCCGGACCTGGGGTGGGCGCCCCCCAGACTTCCCCTCCCCGAAACGTTTGTCTAGGAAAAAAAAGCCAGGAGGGGCGGGGCGCTCAAAAAGTGGCTGTACAACAAGTTTCTCTGGCTATTCACAACAAGACCTTGGCTATTTTACAACTCGGTTTTCGTTTCAGCAAAAATAGAAACGAGTTAAATTTGTTACCACCATACTATCTATGTAAATTTATTACCATCAGACTATGTTCCACTAAAATTATAAACGTATATACCGTTTATCATCCCCCTGTTATCCCTGTGGACTTCGTTATGCTGAAAGAGCATCTGGTCTGTCTGTACATACAGGCTGCAGGAGCGGACATTCCAGTAGCCACGGGCATCCTGTCGATAGCGACCTCCATTCCCACCGCCATCACCATTGTTCACGCCGGCAGAACCTGCAGCAAAAAAAAAGAAAAAAACAAAACGAGATAAGAAATAAAATGCTCCTCTGGGCATGAAAAGTAATGCGGGGGATGGTGAGGTTGGAAAATCAAGAGAGGA
>JASAND010012127.1:0-28169 GCA_030248195.1 Trissonchulus latispiculum
AACATTAAAAAGCAGTCATACTTTTAGTCAAAATACAATTGAAAATATGTGGCTGCTCTTTTTATGATTTAGTTTGTAATTTTCAGGTATGAATTTATGAGAGCCTTGTCTAATTATTCCGAATTCTATGGCCGTTCTTCTGGCAACCCCCTGACTCGCTTGGACACTTTGGAATTTAATTGGGCAATGAAATTTCAGAACCCGACTGAACACAGTGTTCAAACGTATGGAACTGGAGGGGAACTGCTGAATGGGTTGGTCAACTTTTTGGGACATCTGCATGGCATTAGACGACTTTCACTTCGGTAAGTCTTTGACTGTGTAATGACAATGAGCTCTTCTCTCCTCAAATTACTGAAATTTAGATGTGCTTCTGCACTACAATTGCATGCACACTACGTACGTATTAACATTAAACTTTTCTGAGGTCCAGAGTCAGAGTGTTAAAACCGGATGAGGTCCACCAACAGTCAAACCCCCTGAGTGAGCCGGGGGCCGGGGCAGAGCCTCCAGAAGTTGAGGAAATTTTCAATTTTGTCTTTAGAACGCCATGGAAACATTTAATTCTTTACGCTGTATGTTTATCAAATTTCATACAAAATTTTGTCATTTTTACTTAGTTTCTATTTTCTGCTTCTACTGTCTTGTTCGAAAAATCAGACTAAAAGAAGCTCCCATTAAAAACAGGGGATTCGGAGCTTATGTCAATAATTTAAGGAGCTGGTACTTCGAATAAACGCAGGAATAATTCCAAAGCAATTATACAAGTCTATCTAATAGATTGTAGTATGCTAATTATATAGTATTGTATTGTAGTATTATATTATAAAAATAATATTTAGATATATAACTCAATTGCCTAAACTTCGCGCCGACGGTGCGAAAATTTTTTAATAAAGTAGAAAACGCGTTAATTTCAGTACAACCGGCCGAAAAAATTTTCTTTCGCTCAATTTTTTCCAGGGGGACAAATTTATTTTAGGGAGGGCAGTCGGGTCGCCCGCCCCCCGTATCTACGCTAGTGCTTATGCATATAGCATTGGATGAAATCGGAAAAATGTCTGTATACTAAATGTTCACCAAACACCTCGTTATACTTTGCTGCAGTCAGCTGATTTTCAGCCGCTGTGTATGGTATGGTGATGATATGACAGTGACAATGATTAGTTTCCAGTCTTTTGACTGATTAAACAAAAACTCCAGTACAAAAAACTCCAAATGCAAAATAATGAAAGCCAATGAATGAATGAAACAATGGCCCTATTTCTTTAAAGATTAAACGGATTGGGTTAAAATTAATCCGCATTAAAAATATCACGTCGGATTCATCGGATTTAAATTTAATCCAGCTGGTTAAACGAGTTAAACGGATTAAATTTAATCCTATTTCTTTAATACACCTAGGATAAAATTTTAATGTAATCCTGTTTCTGTATTCACACTTCTCGATTAAAAAATGGAAGAGTTAATTTTAAGCCGACCTGCTTATTCGCTGTTTCTTTAAAGATTAATTTTAATTCATTTAAACCGTCTCCTTCATTTTCAACTATTTTTTAATCCTCGTGCAGCTGGATTAAACTAATTAAAAGTTCTGACTTATTCCTACAAGGGGGGCGCCGCCCCCCTGCCTGAAATCCGTTCCCCCCCCAGACTTGGGTCGCCCCCCAGGATTCGGACCTTCCAGAACTCTAAAGTGCCTGGAAAAATTTTTGAGGGTAAATTTTGAAAAATTTTTCCGGCTCTGCCGGATTTTTAGGCATTTTTAAGCATTTTTTAGCTAATTTAAGCTTAAATTTATGTTGACAATAGATAATTTTTATAGCTCAGCAGCACAAAAGAGCTATTTTTAAGCATTTTTGACAACTTCCCCCCAGAAATCCGTGCGCCCCCCCAGACCTGGGGGGGGGGGGGCCCGCCCCTAGACGTCCCCACAGAAATTTTTGCCTAGGAAAAAGCCAGAAGTTGGCGGATTAAAATTTGTGCTTAAAATAAGTAAAAATTAAAATTAAAATTAAAATTTAAAATTAAAATCAAAGTTGTCGAATTGGATTTTTAATTGCATTGTATTGCAAAGTTATAGTTAAGTAAAGATAACTAGTAATTTACCTACAGTAAGCCTTAGGCTAGTGGGCCAGTCAGCGGCAGACACATGCTAATATGAAAGCGTGTATTTAGTGCAAAGTGGGAATCCCCCCCCCAAAGTTGCGGTGGGACTCCTGAGTTAATGAAATGAGCATACCTAGCATGATTTGTACATGTTAGTTTAAGAGTTTCTTACTCTTACTAGTATACACTCTTGGTTTAAATAATTGCTAAATACAAAAATTAAATATACGTACTAAGAATATATACGTTGAAACATTCAAAACAGTCACCAGTCTATAAAGCTGTGAGAACATACGCTGACATAAAATAGCAGTGAAAATCAAACGAGAGCATCCGACGGCAAACCAACCTAGCCTCATGTCTCCTTTTCTAGAATTGCTGTCTGAAGGCAAGCCTGGGATTTGTCCTGGGCTTATTCTAGTGGGGGGGGGGGTGGGGGCCCCGCATAAACACCCTCCTCCCCCCCAAAATCGTTCCCCCCCCAAAAAATCGCCCCCCCACAAAAAAAGTGGGTGCCCCTTTTGGTACCAACTTTTCCCCTGAAAAAATCGCTCAGAAGGCCAAATTTTCAAAAATTTTCCGGCTTCGCCGGAGATTTTTAGTCAATTTTTGCCTATTTAAGCACTATTTTTGCACTAAAAACGAACTTTTTTGGCGATTACTATAAAAATAGCGCTATTTTTAGCATGTTTTTAAAAAAATTTTGAAAAATTTTCGCCCCCCCCCAAGAATGACTCGCCCCCCCAAGGGGCCTCCCCCCAAAGAGCCCCCCCCCCCCCAAGAAAAATTCCCTAGAATAAGCCCAGTTGTCTCAGGTTGTCTGGTTAATTTTAATTGTTGTTTTTCATCAAAGGTTGCCATATTTGTTTTAGTCAACTACTCCTGGATGAATCGGAAGTGGATTCTTGCCTAAATGATATATTGAATTTCTTTGGTACATCACTGGAGTATCTTTGCATCTTAAACTTAACAAAAGTATGCGATTAACTTTGCTTTCTGAAATTCTTCTACAGAGTGCATAAATAAACTAGTTTAACCTTAAACCTTAAACATGAAACCACAAACCTTTAACCTCAAACCTTGTGCAGTGTGAACCGGGCTTTACCGATAGATTCACTGAATTGCTGTCCGATATGCAAAATCTTACGTTGTGTACTTCTTCTAGAAACTTCATGTTTATACCTTTTTGAGAATTTCAACATTTAAACCCTTGTGATTACTTAGTGTTTTAGCTGTTTTGACTGTTAACTGTCCTTCAACTGCAGTTGTAATTGAATGTCTATGAGGTCGTGTAGTCTCGACCGTGTTTAGCTTTTTCCTAGGCGAAAAATGAGTGGGGGAGTGGGGAGAATTTCAAAAGTGGGGGATTCTAAATCGGTCTCAAATCGCCAGAAATTCAGTAAATTACCCTGTTTTCATTCAACATGTACTGCTTGCTATAACTGGCTAAAAATTTCTCAAAAATTCAGAGAGGCAGATTGGCAGAGAGCTCTCCCTTTGTCACAACATGTCCTTTAGGGCTACACATGTGGACAATATTTGACAGACGAACCAGCGCTGTTGAAGCTGTCGAAATCTTGCAATATTTGATTTTTCGAAAAATGGTCAGTTTTGGACTTCGAAAATCGATTTTCGCTGTTATCTCTTAAACCGTAAGCAGTCGAAGAATGCTTCCAAGGACGAAGTTGAAGTCCTTGGTAAGAGGATTCGAATGGCTAAAAGTTTGTCCGTGTAGGGTGGCCACAGTGCAAGTTACGGCGGATTAGGATTAAAGCTAATTTCGCCAAAACTCAAATTTTCACGTCGCCATTTTTCTAAAATGTTTTCTGGGCTAAATGGTAAACTGTAGCAAATTTGAATGATTTTTAACAACAATTGCGCTTTCAAAGCCCAAAAATAGGCAAACCCGAACCAGCACCTTAAATACGTAGTAGTCTGAAACTGAAACCTTATTTGCATATTGCAGCGAAAGCAAAAATATTTCCTAAGCTAGCTTGTGCTAAAGACATTGCTTCTTAATCGTAAAATGACTCAGCACGGCTCCAGCCGGAATAAGGATCGGGCTAAGCCGTAAAAGTTTTGAAATTTTTGACCAAAAGTCGTTAAATTCTGGCAATAAGCCCAAAAGGCGGGCGAGTGTGGGGAAGGGGGTCAGTTTCACCCCCTCTTCTCAATAGAAAAAGCCCAGATCAGTTGGAATACGTTCTTCGGTTAAGCGTAACTATACTGTCAATTCGTACAAAATACCAATTGGCCATAATAAGGAGGTGTTCTAAATGCAGATCCAGCAATCTGGAGGAGCACATTTTTATTTTCAAATTAACCTGTGACAAGTAAGCCAAGATACACACACACACTACACACACACGCACAACCCAAATGCAGACAACTTAGATGTTCTGACTGCTAAATAATTATCCCACCTTTAGGTACCTCATCCCTGTGAACACATAGGGTTGTTTGTGTCGCTTGAAAAACTTGTGATCTCTCCTCAGCACCTAAGCGATCCACTTGTGGACCTGCTGAGCTCCCTCACAAATCTACAGTATGTAAGATCAAAGCATGAACTGAAGTGACTTCCTAACCTCCCTGCAAGATTCATATTTAGATTTAGATGATGATTTATTTCTGCATATATTTCCAACTTAACAGTCTACGAAAAAGTCTTGTCTGCTCAGCCTTGCATCTTTCTTGTGACAGTTTGTTTGGAAGGAGGTGGGGCTAGTATAGATCCTAAACTTTTGGATTCATATTTGAAAATCTGTTATTAACTTCTGGGTTGAGGACAAAGCACCCCGCCCTGGCTTTTTCTTTCCTAAGGCTGTCTAGGTACAAATTGTCTATATTGCCAGTTACTTGGTTGCACCGGCGTTATTTATCCTCGCATTTGCCATTCTACTAGCAAACATTGGCGGCTATAGCGTATAAGTTTGATGGCCTTTGTATAATTTTCACTTTCACCTAGTTCTGAGTAGACGGTAGTTTTTTGTCAGGAATTACTGTTCTGGCACAGCGACAGCCGTATCTGATATTTGCTATACCACTGAGTGTTGATATAGATTTAGCTCTGCTCATAGCTTAAATATCATTTTACATGCGACTGCAAGGAGCATTTTTCCTAGTTGTATATTTAGTTTTGGTCTTTTGTGTCCTTTATTTTCTGAGTAGAAGTGTGCAGTAAATGTTACTGTATTAATTATTCTACCTAAACACTCACGTAATTTCAGATTCTGAAGTTATTCCAAACGTTTGTAGTGCTGATGAATGAAGTTTCCAGACTTTATTTTATTTTTAGGACAGTAGTTATTGTACAAGATGATAGCACTTGCGACAGGGTTTCCTGTGTTTCTGAGAAGGCTTGGCGTCGTTTTCAAAGCAGCGGACGTGGAGCCAAAGTCCATCTGGTTTGTAAAGGATTGTGTGAACAGGATCTGATCTGGCAGCCTGGAGCGCCTGTTGTTTCCATTGTATACGAAAATCCTGCAGCTATGTTAACAATTAAGGTGATCATTTTTGAGCTTGGTTAATCTTTCAGCACAGATTGGCTCTGTCGTCAAAAGTTTCGGTCGTTATAAAGTGCACTGCTGAACCTATATATACGTTTCTCTGTTGTTGGCATTAAGCTTGAAATTAGGTTTTCTGTGTTTTTTATGTTTTCACATTTTTGAATATGGTCACATTGTGCTCAGGATTGACCATGTGTTTGCTTTGTAGGATGCAACAATAATCTCAAGCGAGTACGGAAATACGTTGGAAATCTTTGTCCAGAAAGGATTTCAGCGGCGTTTCCGGCCAAAGTCTTTTGACGAACGCATTGATCCAAGTCTTATAATGCTGGTACCAAGAGTTCATGATTTTCTCCTATATATTAGAAGAAGAGTAAGCCACTAGAGGGCTCCTCTTCTTGGCATTGCGTAACGGTGCTCCGACCACAATACGCGAATGTTCCCCCGTTTGGGGGGGGGGGTCGACAGGTATACCCCCCTCCGTTTGGTGGGGGGGGGGGGTAGTCGAAAGTGGTCCCCGTTTGGTGGGGGGGTATGCAAAAGTGGTCCCCGTTTGAGGGGGGGGGTCGCTCAAGCAGGCTAAGTTTTGCTCATTCTGATTGGCTGTTGGCGACCCCCCCCCCCAACGGGGCACCACTTTTTGTGACCCCCCCCAAACGTGGACCCATTTTCAAATAGAGCAAAGACTACCGTAATCCTCTGCTCTACCCCCCACCAAACGGGAGCCTCTTTTCGGCTACCCGCCCCCACCAAACGGAGTGGGGGGTATGCGATGTCGATTTGGTCGACCCCCCCAACGGGGGAACATTCGCGTATTGTGGTCGGAGCACCGTTATGCAATGCCAAGAAGAGAAGCCCTCTGTTGGCTTACTCTTCTTCTTCTTAGTAATAGTGCAATTATGCACTCTTGCTGGTAACTTTTCTGATATCTTTGTTCATTTGTTTGTTTGGGTATATTTTTAAGCGTCTTATATCATTGGATGGATGGTTAAATTTTATAATTTCTCTGTTTTTTCATTGACACTCTGCCTTGTTTTTTTAGGTGCGATTCTGCCGACACCTTCGTCTAATTGGAATTCGGGAACGATTGTCCACGTCCACAGCTCTGCTGATTGCTGAGCTGATTGGCTACAAAAGAGACTGTTTATTTCTAGTACGTCGAAATGCACTGTTAAAGCGAGCTGATTTGCCTTTTGATGAAGGAGTTTTGTCACGTGATGCTTGGACCAGGTTGTGCTGCTGTGCCAGAGATTATGATTGTGCAATTGAGGAAATGTCCAGCATTTTGAGAAGAAATTGGGTTCCATTGAGAGATGGAGATTACAAATGGATTTTCAGATCCATTCGAACTTCTGATCCAGGAATTTGACCATTTTATTTTTTTTGTTTTGTAGCAATTATGAATTGTACTTATTGATGTGTAATAAAATACAGTTTCAGTTGTGGTTATGAGGCTGTGGTTTACTGTATTTACTTAAAGAATAGCTTGTGCTTTTATGATTCCTTTAACTGACGATGACGAGTTATAAATTTATAAGTATCAGACTTTAGGTGCAGAATTTGGTTGTAAACTTGTAAGTATTCAAAGTGATTAGTACATAATATAGCGCAAAGTATGCAACAATAATGTGGTTGGTTTACACTGTTCTTTTCCCATTTTAAGTTTAAGCTAACATTAGTTTGCCGTTACCGTTGTAAGCAGATGCAGTTATTTGTCGGGTGAAAAAGAATCAAAGTAGAAAGAAACTGGATCACAATTTCGGAACTCGCCCCACATTCGTATGCCGCTGCTCTGACGAACGACCATCAGGGGTTTGGTCGACCCACCTGTCCCTCTATGTTAACTTTCTGAAATTACGTTTAAGGACATCATAGCTTTGCTTCGATTAACATTAATGTTCCCAAATATGCACAGCAGACTGAAGAACTGTACGAAACTGTATGAAGTCTGGGAATGTTAGTTTCATGTATATACATTTGTACAATCTTGACCTGCTATGAATTTCCAGTATATTCCAAAATCGCCTCAAATGCCCCCTAGCTGCTGGAATCTGTAGTAGGACCAGGACCGAAGGCTGGAATAGCCTGTAAAAATACAACTACGGATTCAAGGGATTGACACTGGTTCTCAATAGTTTTAAGCACATTCTGTAACGACTGGAAAAGTTCAATCGTTATTACTATCCCGAGTACAATGAGTACGCCACTTGCATTTTTTGTTATTAGAAAAACTGCTCTGCTCGCTGGTTTATCCATCCCCCTGTAAATAAGACCCTAGTTACTCACCCCCACAAATTAGTACCTGGTCGAAACAGGCTACGCTCACTCGCTCTGTGTACGATACTTGCTGGAAAACTATAGCGGAGTTGTGCTCGTATTTTGTTGCTCTGAGTCTGTGTCTCGCAAGCATAATTTCTTGAAAATGTGGGTCTGATTCATGGGGGTGGGGTTAGCTAACACACCATTATTTTGCTCTGAAAACAATAACATAGAGCTTGCTTAGTGGCACATTCTATTTTTGCTGTTCTCAACACACTGGGAGGTACCATCAATCGCTTCCAGTTTAAACTACTGAACTGAATAATAAATAACTCCACACTCTTAAAAAGACTCCTGTAGAAATTACAGGAATTCCTGTAGTTCTCTACAAAAGTGCTCCTGTGCGGTCAGTCACTAGCGGAGCTTCCTGTATTTTCCACAAAAGTAACTTTTGTATTTTTTACCGGTCTCTGGAATAGTAAAAATTACAGGAGTTTCCTGTAGAAAATACTAAGCAAGCCTGTAGTTTTTATTACAGGAATTTCCTGTAGAAAATACTAAAGAAACCTGTAGTTTTGTTCGACTTTTTTACAATCCTATATCAGATATATACCAAACCTGTATTTTTTTACAAGACAAAATCTGTAAATTTTACTGGAGCGACCTGTTATTTCAGAAGGGAGGGAGCAGGTGTGGGGGGCGGCCACTCCTAAAAAAATTTTCGGCAGGGAGCGGCCGTTACAAAAAAATCACCCACTGGGTGTTGGAAGACTGAAAATTTGAAAAAATTCAAAAATTTCAGTCTTTAAAAATTATGACCACTGTCGCCCTTATATACAAAATTTGCGTTATCAGCGTATCGAGTACTTTCCTGTGAGCAAACCTGCAAACCAGTGAAAACTACAGGTTTCATTAGTACTGAATACTGGTCTAACTTGTAATCCATTCTACCAAAGTATGTCCGGTGAAAACTACCAACGATGACCTGTAGAAATTACAAGACTCAACCTGTATTTTCTACAAAAGCTTTTGTAATTATCATCTACAAAAGTGATTCCTGTAGTTTCTACAGGAACATTTCTAAGAGTGCAATATATAATTGCCATTGCAGACATAGTTGTAGTGTTGTACTCTTCCTTTTGTAAGTTCTTGCTTGATTAAAACATGCTGTGTTTCAGAGGTCATCGTATAAAAATGGCTGCTGTTACGTCGCTTAAAGAACAATTTCTGTCCAAGTTTGGATTCAGTAAGTTTGATTTGGATTTTTCTCTTATTCGATTTCTATGTATATACTTTCTTTCACATTTATCTTTTAAATTTTCTTTTATTTGCGTTTGTCGATTCCCTACAGTTAATATTCATCAATTTGCTGAACTTTAGCTTCTGCTGTAAATGCCTGCGTTCATCCGGAACCAATCAATGATTTGGATAAAAGAGCGCCAAATAAATATGATGCAGAAGAAGCTAGTCTACGGTGTCAATTGGCGTCCGCTTATCGATTGGTTGATTTGTTTGGATGGTCCGAAGGAGTCTTCAACCATTTGACGGTGAATTTTGCTTTTACCAACTTAAAATGTTATATACGTTACTGGGATTTATAACGTTATATACGCTTAGTTATGCCATGAAATCATTCAAATGGAAAACTGCGTCCTGAAGCTATTTATTTAGCATTTTTAAGTGCTCACCAAGGCCATTCTTCCGAATTCGCACACCTGTGTTTAATAGTCGCAAAATTTAACCGATTGAGCTGTAATTTGCTATGGGTGCATCTGAACACATTTCTGATCGATCTGTAACAAAATTTAAAATTTTAAAAGATTCAAATTTTCAACATTGTAGTTAGGAGGGGGACCCAGGGGAAGCAAAACTTTTTGTCTCCGATTTCGCCACAGGGGTTTCCAGGGTCGCTGATCAGAACCGTTTTCAATCCGGCTATTGGTTAGCTCTGTACGAGCTAAAAATGTAAACTTAATATTTAAGCTTACCTTTAGCTAACAAAGAAGCCTGATCGAAAAATGGTTTTCAGATTCGTGTTCAGCGACCCTGAAAACCCCCGTGTGTAACTTTACATTGAAATCATAGATAAAAAATGTTTTTATTCCCCTTGCCCTCCCTAAAAAACTTAAATATTTAATTTTTTAATTTTAAATTTTTGTCACAGATCGATGAGAAATGTGTTCAGATTTTGAGCTCAATCGGCTAAGTTCTGCTAATTTTAGGTACACAGGTGTGCGTATGCGGAAGAATCTACCAATCTACCCTCACCAATCTACATACCTAGTCTTTACCTTGTGTGGTCCTTCTTACATCTTATTTTGTTGCTTTGTTTCAGGCTCGGACGGCTGATCATGGTATTTTGATTAATCCATTTGGATTACTGTATAACGAGGTAACAGCAAGCAGTCTGCTGAAGGTTGATTTGGATGGAAATATCCTGGACTCGGGATCAACCAATTTCACTTTCTATCGAGTTGCCTACAATCTACACTCTGCTGTTCATGGAGCTCGCCCAGACGTTGGTTGCTGCATTCATTTACATACTCCAGAAGTTATGGCTGTAGGTATTTTTGCATTAACTGTAGGAGTTAAGAATTTAGTTCAACCAGTTGATTGAAATTAAATTATCAGCTTGAACATATTAATCTCGCTTTTATCCTAGGGGCAGCTTTTATATTGTTTTATATTTTAGTATGTTTCGATGGGTTTGGATTTTCCCCAGCTGTTTCAAGAAAACCAACTTTTGGGACCTATTAAGTGGCATGAGTACCAAGGGACATTTACAGAAACGGCAGAACGGGAAGCCATCGCCTCGGCTCTGGGTCCTGATAGCAATGTGAGCCTGAAATTAATAAATGTGGTTTTATTTGTCATGTGATCTAACTAAGCTTTTACAGAAATTTCAACGGAAACAGAAAATATCAATAGGCACCTTGATTGAAGTTCTGTTTTTAAACAACAGCAAGGTTTGGTTGGTGTGTAGTAATTTTTCTGGAAAACGTCTAAGTAAATTGTTTCAGGTACTCCTGCTGAAGAATCATGGATTCGTAGCCTGTGGAAGCACGGTGGCTGCTGCTTTCTTTCGAACCTATAATTTACTTCTTACAATTCGTGCTCAAGTATGACTGCTGCTATCGTATTTGTTAAATACTCAATACTCAACTCTAAATCTGTTAAATATTCTCAAGATGTTAGTTATGTCTGCACGCTATCTTCCGTTCCCTTCAAATTTATTGTGTTTGTTTGGCTAGCATAATGATTTGATTTACAGTATAGTTTGTGCGGAAAGAGAGAGTCACAATTGGTGCACTACAACAGAGCCACTACGACCACTACCATGAGTTGATAACGTTGTACTCTTAAGGTAGTGATTTTTTGGAGGCATCAATTTTGAACTACCTTCTCGTTTTAATAATAGAAACTAATTTTGGAGAAAAATCTTACTGAATTGTAGACGTAAGTTTAATTTTTCAGATTTTTGTTAAATAGCTAGGAATTCCTATTATGATTAATTGAATTTTTTCTCAACTTAGTCGTGCTATTTACTTTGTAATCTTCTGTGCTTCAAAGTGTTTCATTTATTTAGCTTTATATGACGTCGGTTCCTCGAAACAGTTGGTCGTTGGCCAGTGAGGAATCCATGAAACGAAGTTTCGAATTTTTCAGTAAAGGTTTTGACTCTGGAAATGTTGACTGGCCATTTGGAGAGTTACACTGGGAAGCTTGGATGAGGGCTCTTGATGCCATGGTATGATTGACGTGATAGTTGATGCATTTATCGAGACAATCAATTGACTGTAATTGTTCAATTCTAAACTATTAAAATTGTTGGTTAGCTGCTCTCGCAGAAGCAGTTGAAAATTTCTGGTCAGCTTACAAAGAAATTGTTTCTTGCTCATTTGCTTTCATGTAGATGTAAGATCTGGAGAGATGGTGATTTCTTTTGATATTCGAGAAACCGTTCATGGGGCTGTGTTATTCCTGTATCGATCGGTACATATATAAACACAAAATTTACTAGGCCGATAGTTTAAGTTTATATTTTAACGCTTTTTCAGGGTCAAAATACTGGACACAAATATCGGCTCAAGGTATGGAAGGATCAATGAAGAAACAAACTTGACTGTTCGCTGACCTTCAATGATTGCTGTCATAAACTCACTTTTGATATTTGCTTTGCCTATATACTTTATTCCATGACGTATTTTATTATTTCAATACTTTAAGTTGTATTTATTTTATTCGTTTTTGATTTCATGACATTTATATTATTTGAATATTTTAATATGAATTTTAAGATCAAAACGGCGCTGTATTTACGCTTGTTAATGTTTTCATGAGCATCTGTATGTTCAGCTCTACAATGTACCGAGTAGGTATTTTAAGAAGAGCAATTTAAAAATAATGCAATGTATTTTTAGACGCACTTTCAAAGAAAGTAGTAAAAATGCGCGAAATAATATAAAATGCTATGAATCTGACCGGCCTGCCGAACGTCCGGCTAGCCGTTGACTAGGGCTGTTTTGATGATCAAAAATCAAAAATCAGAATTTTCCCCCGTGAAAACTTTCCCAAAGTAAAATTTTCCCTAGGGAATAATTTCCCCCAGAATAATTTCACTAGGGAATTCTTTCTCCCCGGAAAAATTTCCTTGACGTAGTAAATATTTTGCTGGATGGTATTAATTGTAGGAATTTTAATTAATCTTTACAGCTTCTATTCCTAATTTTTATGTTACATTTCCAATTATTTTGGTACATATTAATTCATTCTGCCTTTCCACCCTTTAATATTATTAAATTGAACTTTACCTAAATTAAGCTATGTATAACCAAGAGTACATAATATAAGAGTGTGCCACTAGGCACACTCTATGTTATCAGAGCAAAAACTATGCTCTGTTCGCTAACGGCCCACCCCCCCACCCCCCCGCAAATCATCAGACCCATCACTTCAAAGTATTTTGAGCGCTATGTTTGTGTTCTAAAGCTCGAAGCAGGCACAAAATTCGCTAAGACACTGCTTGTGTTTTCGAGCTTAAGCACACAGGGCGCCTACTATTCCTATTTTTCCTATTTTTTCCTATATTTTTCAAATATTCCTATTTTTTCCTATTTTTTCATGAATTTTGGGAAGATTTCTTAGATTTTAACTGTGGAAACTAAACATCGGTAAGATTTTCTGTTTCATATATATAAGTATACCTTCCAATGGGGCAGTCTCTAAAAATTTCCGGCTCCGCCGGAATAGCATTTTCTCTATTTTTGTTATGTCGATTTAATTCTCGTCTTTGAACCAACCAATGTTTCAAGGACTTGTTTTGGTGAAGTTGTCTCAGGGTTTTTCAAATTCGGACCTGTGCTTCTCAGTGTGCTTTTCTAGGAAAAAGTGTGTACTTTTAAAGAAAATTTCAAGAATTTTCAAAAAATTTCAGAAAAGCGTTTTCTACATAAACACCATTCACACTTATCCGAGTTGGAATATATACCTGGTAACAGCTTATGTAGTGAAATTCATTTAGCATTAACAAATTTCGTAAAGTGGCCTGAAGAACTATGTACTTATAGCAATGATCACAAAAAATCAAAAATTTTGTGTTCTGTTGCTCTAGCAAGCACAGAACAATTTCGTGGAGTAATTTTGCATCTGAAATGGTCACGTGACTTGGCCTATGGTCACGGACCAAAAATGTTATTGCAGGGTCCCAAAAGCCTAAAAACTCGCCTATATAGGTTTTTCTGTGCGTAAAATTCAAGTTTGGCATTAGTTTTTAGGTAGCTTTTGCCCAGATATACGTATAGGTGATTCTGACCACCCCCTGGACCCGGGGGGATCCGGGCCGGGTCCATCGGCCGGACGGTCTGCCAGAAGGGGGTTGAGGTTGAGGTACCTAAAACATGCGCTATATAAGTTTATCAGGTCGCTGAGCTCGAATTTGGCATATATAGTTTCGCCCAAACGGTTGCAGCAGAGACATTTTACAAAAAGTTGATAGTGATTTTTTCTGAATTTGCTCAAAAAATTATCCGCCGGTGGCGAAGCAAGAAGAAATGGCAGGGAATCCAATATATGGTTGGATAGCATAGAGTTAGGACATGTCACGTAGGGTTGTCCATAGTGAGTACCAGCAAAAATTTAAGTTTCGGTCCGGAGTTGTCCGAGGGTCGGATTTTGGGTGGGTCTACTATTTTGGGCACCCTAGTCGGAGGAGTTGGGAATCGGCAGCCAAACTTACATATGTTAAGGTTGGTTCTTGTGGCTATTACCATGGAAAAATTTTCCGACTGCGGCTTGTTGTTAGCTCTCTAGGTGGGTGTTTTTTGTGAATTTTCGTGGTGATTTTTAGTGAACACTGAACATTGCTATACTACAATAACCACACGCAATCTAGTGTTGTATGAAGGTATAATACGTACATATGCATTCGTTGTACAGAGTCGTGGATATATATACTTACTTACTTACTAATTTACTTACTTACTAATTAACCAGTTTAGACAACCAATTGCACATTAGAATAACCCAAGATCTTTCCAAAATCGCTTGGAAAAATAGATTTTCAAGCTTGATTTATCCAGAAACCTCTAGCTTTTTCTGGGGGCTGCCGCCGCAGATACCTGCTTCCTTTTCAATTCATGTTTTCTGATCTTGGCATCGTGCCGAAATATGGTTGCGCTGTTCTTTTTATGTTTACCACTTTTCTTTCCGAAATTATATAGTTTTGCTGTCTGCTTTTATTTTAAAATTTGTTGCCAGACCGTAATTTTAAACAATTTTCGTGCTTTGGCAGTTTCGTGCTTACATTTTAAGTTTTTACTGACTGCGGAAACTAAAGTGTTGAGTGTTTCTATTAAGGATTTCCCTTAGTTTTACAAAATTTTTCATGCTTCATATTCTTCCTATAGCTTCTTCAGCTTCAAGCTTCATATGCTTTTGCAGTGCCGTCCTCAAATTTGCCCCCAAGTGCTCCTCCCAAAACATAGAATGCTCAAAAACGCTCTCCTTTGACACGCATGACGCATCCAAGTTTGTCTCAAAAACACTATGTAAGAAGTAATTTTTAAAAATTTTCCGGCTTTGCCGGAGATTTTGTGTATCTACTTGATTTTTGCCGTTGCACTGAAATAAAACTTTGTCCACGAACTTCATCCATGATGTCATAAAAATTTTCACATATTTTTAGAAAATTTTCGAAACTCCCCTCAAGTTCCCTCTAGAAAATTCAGTATAATTTATGTAGTTGAAATTTTGGGAAATTTTCCCAAAATTGACGGCATATTTGCGCTGGAAAATTCCTATATTTTCCTAATTTTTGCTAGAAAAATTCTTATATTTCCCTATTTTTTCGCGAAAAATTCCTATATTTTTTCCTATTTTTTTCTAAACGCCCAGTAGGCGCCCAGAGCACATAATCACAGAGCGAGCGAGAAACAGAAGCTAGTTATATTTTATTTTTTAAAGGTTTCGGCAGTTTAAATGGCTTTTTCTTTAAAAATTATTTTAAATCTTTTGCATCCGAATGCTGAGTTTTCAACATAATTTTCAATATAATTTTGAATCTTAAGTCCTATATTGTTAAAGATTAGAAAGATTTTAGATTTTAGAAAGAAAAATCTAAAACTAAAACTAAGCTAACTAAAACTCGCCTTGATTAAGATTTGGTGGGGATTCCTTTTGGAGTCATGAAATTTGGAACCGTGCCTACTTTGGTCACTATATATATTTTCAACTATGAATCGGCGTATATATTAACTAATGTAACTTGTAACGTGTAGTCTGTAGTTTAATTAAGCAAAGTTTCTCGCGGGACAAGATACCTATTATATAGGTATCAAACGTAGCTGGGAACGTTTTTAGAAAGATACTATGAAATCGCTGTTTTTTATGGATCGCCGTTTCCAACGGCAACCTTCGGCGTGCAAAGGAAATGCACTACAATCGTCCCGCGATAAACTTTGCTTAATTAAGCTACAGACTACACGGTACACGTTACATTAGCTAATACATATATACGCCGATTCGTCGTTGAAAATATAGTGACCGAAGTAGGCATGGATCCAATTTTCATGATTCCAAAAGGAATCCCTATCAAATCTTAATCAAGGCGAGTCTTAGTTAGCTTAGTTTTAGCAAGAGTGCATAATTGCACTAAGAGTAGAGAAGAAGAAGAGTAAGTCACTAGAGGGCTTCTCTTCTTGGCATTGCGTAACGGTGCTCCGACCACAATACGCGAATGTTCCCCCGTTTGGTGGGGGGGGGGTCGACAAGCATACCCCCTCCCCGTTTGGTGGGGGGGTATGCAAAAGGGGTCCCCGTTTGGTGGAGGGGTAGGCAGAAGGTGGTCCCCGTTTGGGGGCGGGTCGCCAAGTCAGGCTGAAATTGGCTGAATCTGATTGGCTGTGGGCGACCCCCCCCCCAACCGGGGACCTCTCTTGCTTACCCCCCACCAAACGGGGACCCCTTTCGCATACCCCCCCACCAAACGGGGACCCCTTTTGCATACCCCCCCACCAAACGGGGACCCTTTTTCAAATAGAACAAAAACTACCGTAATCCTCTGCTATACCCCCCACCAAACGGGGAGGGGGTCTCTGCAATCTGATTGGCTGTTGGCTACCCCCCCACCAAACGGGGACCTCTTTTCTGCTACCCCCACACCAAACGGAGGGGGGGTATGCTTTGTTGAAGAGAGCTACCCCCCCCCCACCAAACGGGGGAACATTCGCGTATTGTGGTCGGAGCACCGTTACGCAATGCCAAGAAGAGGAGCCCTCTAGTGGCTTATTCTTCTTCTTATATATAGTGCAATTATGCACTCTTGGTTTTAGTTTTAGATTTCGATCCTTCTAATCTTTAACAATATAGGACTTAAGATTCAAAATTATATTGAAAACTCAGCATTCAGATTCAAAAGATTTAAAATAATTTTTAAAGAAAAAGCCATTTGAACTGCCGAAACCTTTAAAAAATAAAATATAACTAGCTTCTGTTTCTCGAATTCAAATTTATTTTAGTTATACATATGCTTAATTTAGGTAAAGTTCCATTTAACAATATTAAAGGGTGGAAAGGTAGAATGAATAAATATGTACCAAAATAATTGGAAATTTAACATAAAAATTAGGAATAAAAGCTGTAAAGATTAATTAAAATTCCTACAATTCATACCATCCAGCAAAATATTTACTACGCCAGGGAAAAGTTTCCGGGGGGAAAGAATTCCCTAGTGAAATTATTACGGGGGAAAGAAATCTCTAGTGAAATTCTTCCGGGGGGAAAGAATTCCCTAGAGAAATTTTTCCGGGGGGAAAGATTTCACGGGGAAAATTTTCCTTGTGACATCGGCCTGTGAATTTTCAGGCTGACAGCTGGTCGCGGGGCCTGTTTCCGTCCTTTCTCAAACTCTTGTACTATGTTTGAGTTTGAGTCTGTACCTGTTGGCAAGTGGCGTATTTTTACTAGGCGGTGGTGAAAACCGCACTCTATTTGAGGAGTCTTCCATATGAAATGCACCCATAAATTCAGACTTCCCCATAACCCAAAATTGTTGTATTTTATTATTTCTACCCTAAATTTTCATTTGGCTTCGCCAGATATGTTCAAGGAATTTTCGGAATTTTCGCTATTTTTTCGCTATTTTAGTTTAAAAGTACTTAAATTAGTCATTGAGTTCGCAAACTAACAATTTTTCACAAATGTGCCTCCCATTTGGTGAGCCCACATCAATAGTGGGTCCATAATACATTTTTGTGTGTTGTAGTATTGTTATCGGTCGGTGGCTCGGACGGCCGGCTGGTGCCAATTTTGCCCTATTTTGGTGATTTTGCAAGTTTTTGTACTATGATGCATACAGTTAGTTACTCCTCCTGGTTATGTACAATATAACATTGGCCGGCACCCGGCCGGATTGGCTCTTTTCTGGGTCGGACTGGCTAGATCAAATCAAATTATAATTTTAGTTTTAGTCAGAACTACGCGATGCTAATTCCAACAGCTTTATTTATTTACGACTGAAAATCTGAAACCAAACATTCATTTATAAATCAGTTCCATTGACACTAAGACGATCATTTGGTCGCAGAATCCCAATTTCGATCATTTTTTGTTTAATTTCTTCCAATACTTGATGACTCATAGTCATTGGCAGATCATGAGGAGTCATTCTGGCTCTGCCCATTGAACTCTAAAACAGCAAGCAATTAGAACTTGTCCGAATGTTTAAAGAAATACGTATTTACTACCGTAATTTACTGAATAATAATTAAGGTGAGCTTATCATGAAGTTCCTCGTTCAGCTTCTGCACTGGATAATAAAATTGAAAAAATTTTTAAACTAACGGAATTTTTCTGAAGTCGGGTTTACCTCCACAGGAATTGGCTCGGAATTATGAGAAGCAGATTCACTGGTTTCATTAGTTATCGCTTGTTGTGATTTATCATCGTTGGTCATAGCATTTTCATCGTGTTCAGTCGTGCTAGTGATTGCCGTTGTTTTGTTTGAGTATTCTTCATCCAACACCTGGAATTAAGCATCGGCTATGTACCAGTGTTGGCATCTGGGATGGGATGGGATGGGATTGAAAACTCATCCCATGTGGGATCGGTGGGATTTTGTGGGATCATTTTGCCTTACTATGCATTCAAACACCGTTTCCAAATTTTGAAATAGTGCAATATTTTGGTAAATTTGGCATAAAAATGTCGAATCAATTTCGTGATTGGCGTTTTGATGACTACCAGCGAAGCAAAGCATGGAGCTGTTTAAGGTGCTGGTATCGCTTTGTGTAAATGTAACCTTACAGGCTCCAACTTTTATGATGAACGTTTTACAAAAAAGTTTACAGAAAAAAACTTAATTTCTGCACCAAAAATCTCTACACTGGCAAAGGATTCCAAGCAACATTGGGTATGGTTTGAAACTTTTATACATGTACTGTGCCACTGTGGAATGTTTAGTTAGGTAGGACCACGGTACGGCTCTGAATCCACTGTGGAATTTTTAGTTAGGACCACGGTACGGCTCTGAATAATTGCATATCGCAATTACCCGATGCTTAGGCAAGGATAAGGGAAATTTTCTCAATAACCGAAGGAGAAGCTACTTAATTTTATAAACTCGTTAAAATATCCCACTTAGACAAAAAATTAAGACAATAAGTTCAGTTGGAGATGGTCGGAACAATCACCCCAAAGTGGGCCCTCTTTAAGTTTATATAAGCCAGAAATGATTTTGGAGGTCAAAAATGGCCATTTTTGAGGAAATCAGTTTTGTAAAAATTGCCGCCAAATCTTACGGAGAATTTTGATACGCAATCGATTTAGTCCTATTGACTTACTTTATATTCAATTTATACAATCTAATTCCTATTAGCTCTTTAAGCTAGAGATTTGGCCGAAACACCCATTCGGCAAAACTGCGATTATTTTGTTTTAAACGTTAATTTCTAAAAACTAGGTATATAGTATATACCCCATGGATTCGCGTAGCTTTGGCAGGATGAAAATTCGCTGTATTACAGAGAGACTTTTCTTGACTTGAACTTCGCCAGCTGCGAGAATATGCAATGCGAGGTTGTAAAATTTCGTGTCGTCGCACATTTGGCGAATTTTCTGGAGTATATATCTGGAGTAGGCGAATTCTGGAGTAGGTGAATTCTCCATATGGTGAGCCAAATCCATAAAATTTCCCTCCACCCACATGTCCTTCATATCATGGCACAAAAAAATTTTGCCCAATTCTATAGTTTGGACAGAAATGGATACTCAATGTGCGATGCTCTGTATTTAGTTAGTATATATGTCAAAAAATGTGGCTGGTTTTTTGCAAATTTTGCTTTTTTCGTATTTACTGATAAGCTTTAAAACGATATGTCAAATTCTTCGTAGTATGTTGCGTTTCAAGATTCCCCTCACAAAAGATGCCACCACTTTAATATATACCTTATGCCAATATTAAACAGCGACTGTAAGGCCAAATACTTCAAGTGGGATTATATGGGATTGGCAAAAACAAGTTCTGACAAATGGGATGGGATGGGACGGTGAATTTGAAAATCTGGTGGGATGGGATGGGATCGGAGAATTCGTCCCATTTGCCAACTCTGCTATGTACATAGGTAATACGGGTAAAAAAGGTAAAGGCGGCCCGTGGAGAGAGCTCCAACCTACAGAAAGTTATAAGGTGCCGGTGCTAATCTCCAGATTCTCAGCCCCGAGGCCAGGAGTGGCAAATAAAATGTGGACTATAAATCTGTGGAAGGGGGGGCAGCCCTTCATCAAGCTTCGCCAGAATACAGACTCTTGTTACCTTCGGTTCCCATCGCAGTGGTACCTATTTACCGACCAGTTCAGGATAGACAGTTGAGTTGGGTGTCTGATTAACATAGATAGGCTGGGCCTGATTGGTCCCCAAACGCCTACGTAATATTTATAACGATTGATCGGCCGAAATGTTTGTCGGCCTGCCGATTCCGGCCACTCGTTCGCTAGCCAGTCAGATGCGTTTTAGTTCAAAAGCATATAACACATGCTGAACAATAGTAAATGGGATCCCCCCACGAGATTTCAGCCTTAATGTGCCGAGTATCTCGCAGACCATTTCCATTAGGAAGTGCTAAGCTTCCCACTCTTCCTATTATATACTCTTTAATATACAACATCAAAGAGCCGATTTACACAGACGATTCTAGAAGACTTTTAGTCCGATCTGATCTTTGTGGGCCGGCTGAGCTGGCCTCTCCTCATTTCGCCAAACCAGCACAAATACCACTATTCATTCTACTGGTTTAGATTGATATTATACTATTGATTAACATTTAAATAAATATATCATAGGTATTCTATATTACGATACCTTAATCTTGGCGGCATTTCCGGTATCAACAGATTGTTTATCAATGGGCATTTTGCATATGAAGGCATGATCGTCCTGAAATATACATTGACGTATTACGCTTTTTACAATTACTGTGTGCGTTTGTGTAGACCAAACATTAAACACACAGTATATACATGCCTACTGTATAATTCGATACAATCTTTCCTGTTTTGTGTGGGATCTCAAAATCACTGTGAACCTACTAAGGCTAGTCTCTCGAGTCTCGAATAAACTCTTCAGTTTGTTCTGAACACAAAAAGGAACAATAATGAATTTCTTTGAGGAGACGGTGTACAATGGCATTTTTAAACCTACAACCGGCTACTGGATGGCATCAACTTTTGCGATTCCTAATTTAATGCATAAAATTTAATGCATTGCATTCACAAGAGGATGACTGAGAATTGCCCACTAGTATATTCATTATTCACCGAGCAAGGCGAGGCTTCCCAGGAGCTGTGATCCAGTGTAAGATAAGCACATTTTCCTTCAGTGTTCCCAGTCCCAGAAAGCATGCACTCAGTTACTGGCATTCCAATAACCCAGCGCCATCCAGAACAGTCCGCAGTGTTGTTTGCAGCAGGATGCACTTCCACTTGCTCCAGACCAATCCAAAATTTGTCTTTCGAGTTGGAGAAATAGCTGTCCCTAAAATTGGATTAAAATAAAATCACAATTACAACCAGGGCAAGAAGAACTACAAAAATTTTAAATGGGGATTGACTTTGGTATTTTCAAGGTATTTTCAGCTTCAGCATTGTACATTTGTATTTGTACCTACCTCTCCACAATACAATAATCGGACAAGATCCTGTGTAAGATATTGTCAAGACTTCAACAGTCTATAATGGTGGGAAGAGTAAGCTTGCAAGATGCTTGAAACATTCAGGTCGAAATCTCGGAGATGGTAATAGTTAGGTATCGTTGTTAACCGTATGCTTTGTATGCGTTTGAATTATAATCCTGATTGGTTAATGGCTTACCTCATGTCAAAATTGCATGCATTAGTGTACCGTACCAGCTTCGAAATATATGTATAATATATACCATAATTTCATGAACTGAAAAGATCAATGACAGAACCAATCAAATTCATGTTAATTTATTCGCATATCACACGGCTAACAATGCTAAGCGGGACCACCTCCGAAATTTCGGGAGTTAAGACGCTTATATATGTAATTTTGACCTGAGGTAATCGACTATCCAAGAGTTTATAATTTATAATACCAAGAGTGGGAAGCTTGGCCCTTTCTAATGGAAATGGCTTGCGAGATGCTCGGCACATTAAGGCCGAAATCTCGGGGGGGGGGTCCCACTTACCATTGTTCAGCGTGTGTTTATATATGCGTTTGAACTAAAACGCATCTGATTGGCTAATTCCCTACCTTATGTCAAAATTACGTGTATAAGTGGACCCCCCGAGATCTCAGGGGGGGGGGGGTACCGCATAGCGTTGTTCAGCGTGTGTTCATATGCGATTGAACTGAAATGTATTTGATTGGCTACTTAGCTACCGTAATCCTCATCAGTGCATGAACAACGCTATGCGGTCCCCCCTGAGATCTCGGGGGGTCCACTTATACACATAGTTTCGACATAAGGAAGGGAATTAGCCAATCAGATGCGTTTTAGTTCAAACGCATATAAACACACGCTGAACAATGGTAAGTGGGACCCCCCCCCCCCCCCCGAGATTTCGGCCTTAATGTGCCGAGCATCTCGCAGGCCATTTCCATTAGGAAGGGCCAAGCTTCCCACTCTTGGTATTATAGACTCTTGGATTATCCAATCAGATGCGTTTTAGTTCAAATGCATACCTATCATACATGCTTAACGGTAAGCGGTACCAACCACTTCCGAGATTTCAACCGTTGAGCATCTCGCAAGCTAAGCGGTGTTAATGTAGCTTTGTATAAATTTGACCCACAGGCTTCACTTAGTGATGAAAATGCATGCAACTTTCCAAACATATATTACCAACAGTAGATGATAGGAAGAGTATGACACGGGACTCTTCCTAGTGTAATTGGCCTGTCAGATGCTCGGCACATTAAGGCAGAAATTACGGGGGGGGTCACGGTTAACACAGTTAACCATGTGTTTATATGCGTTTGAACTAAAACGAATCTGATTGGCTAATCCCCTACCTTATGTCAAAATTACGTGTATAGGTAACCCCCGAGATCTCGGGGGGCTCAGCTTAACGTTGTCAAGCGTGTGTTTATATGCGTTGAACTGAAATGCATTTGATTGGTTACTTAGCTACCGTAACCCTCTCATGGGATCTCAGGGGGGACCGCATAGCGTTGTTCATGCACTGATGAGGATTACGGTAGCTAAGTAGCCAATCAAATACATTTCAGTTCAATCGCATATGAACACACGCTGAACAACGCTATGCGGTACCCCCCCTGAGATCTCGGGGGGTCCACTTATACACATAATTTTGACATAAGGTAGGGGATTAGCCAATCAGATTCACTTTAGTTCAAACGCATATATATATAAACACATGGTTAACTGTATTAACCGTGTCCCACCCCCGTAATTTCGGCCTTGATGTGCCGAGCATCTGACAGGCCAATTACACTAGGAAGAGACCCGTGTCATACTCTTCCTATCATCTACTCTTGGTAATACATGTTTGGAAAGTTGCGCGCATTTTCATCACTAAGTGAAGCCTGTGGGTCAAATTTACACAAAGCTACACCAACACCGCTTAGCTTGCGAGATGCTCAACGGTTGAAATCTCGAAAGTGGTTGCTACATTGATTGGTAACATTCTGGGATCTGTGCCGCATTTTTAGGTGGAAAGATAAGAATTTTCAGTTTTTGCCATTATTTCTCTTAAAGTCACCGGTTAATTGTTATGGCAGAAAACTGGGTTCCGAAATGTACACTTTTGCTTTTACACCTATTCCTGTTGGTTAAGTCAGTATAAGTCCGAAACGATTTCAGGGTCTAGAATAAACCATTTTCAAGGAAATCAGTTTACACAAAATTACTGCCAAACATTAAGGAGAATTTTGGTGTATTTGTACTCGTCAATTAACACACACAGTATAGGAAAATTCAATATTGCCATTTGTAGTGCCTACCTATTCAGTATTCAACTATGATGTATGAGTATTAATTTGATGTCATTTCCTGCATCGATTTTAACATTATTAAAAGAAAACAAAGCAATATTTACAGATAAAATGTGATCCATTCTCTTTCATCAGAATCAGCCAACCATAAGAGTTCTCCTGGTTTTGTTGCCAGCAAATTTTGCGGTCCAGTTGCTTGCGATGTACAGTAATCGTGAGCATCTTTCCATGACCTTTTGCACCCATTTAATTCGTACCAGCTTGATGCCAATTTAAATCCGGCCAAAACTGAAAAGTTTTCAGAAACATAAAACTTGCCTACAAATTTACACAGTTCGATTCGTAAAATTCAGTTTCACTATTTATTAGTTAATTAACTAAATGTACGATAAACTTAGCATGTAATTGACAATAATGAAGTTTGGACCTTGTGTTAGTAAAACTACTAAAAATCAGGTAAACGAATATAAACTTACTGCAGTCGTCCACTTCGGAAATTTGAAAACTCTGCCCAACGAAAGCAAGCAAAATCAGCGCACATAGTTTTTCCGCCATGATTACTAAATCACTCAAGATCGTCGTCAACGAACTGCATAGTATATTGAAAACGCTTAATCTGGTATTGCATAATGATTATGCAAATTAGGTTTTGTAGCGGTTCTGTCTGTTCTGTATTGACCTGTCTGAGCTCCTCCTGAACGATTCGGGATCATGAATTTTGAATTTTGCAACAGGTTTCACAGCGAATTGAAATATATATGACAGCTAAATTTATCATTGCACAGATCGCAGTCACGACTTATAGTATTTTACGAGTATAAACCAAACATCCGCTCACTTCCCGTTTTAATGCACTGGCCTGGTACGAAGAACAAGCTACATTCCTATAAACAGTTGTAATTTAGTAATTTGAATTGGAAAGAATCATAATGGATATAGAATCAAAAATAATTATAAGCGGAATTTAATTAAAAATAGAGGATATAATTTTTATACTTTACTCCAGTATATATGTATGTAATGAAGTGAGCAGTATTTGGCTTCGAAAAATAAAACAACGAATGAAACTAAGACGTGTCACTTACTACTCACTACAACACCTCCGACCCGAAAAATTCGGGCCTGAGGTGGGGATCGAACCCACAACCTTCAGCTTTCTAGTCCAACGCTCTACCAAGAGTCCATAATTAATTCCTTTATATTATAGAAGAAGAGTAAACCACTAAAGGGCTTCTCTTCTTGGCATTGCGTAACGGTGCTCCGCACACAATACGCGAATGTTCCCCCGTTTGGTGGGAGGGGGTCGACAAGCACCTCCTTACCGTTTGGTGGGAGGGTAGCAAAACCAGGTCCCCGTTTGGTGGGGGTTATGCAAAAGGGGTCCCCTTTGGGCGGGGTAGGCAGAAGGGGGTCCCCGCTACCCCTTTCCCCCACCGAACGGGGACGGGGGTCTCTGCAATCTGACTGGCTGTTGGCTACCCCCCACCAAACGGGGACGGGGGTCTCTGCAATCTGATTGGCTGTTGGCTACCCCCCCCCACCAAACGGGGACCGCATTTCTGCTACCACCCCACCAAACGGAGGGGGTACGCTTTGTCGAAGAGAACTACCCCCCCCCCCCCACCAAACGGGGGAACATCGGTCGGAGCACCATTACGCAATGCCAAGAACAGAAGTCCTCTAGTGGCTCATACTCTTCTTTTTATATATAGTGCAATCATCATGCACTCTTGGCTCTACTGATTGAGCCACCCAGACTTATTTTTCAGTTTCAGCATTGTTTTTATAGGCGGATATTTGGTGTGCGCTTTGAATATTGACAAAACAGATATGTAAATTAATCGTCAAGGTTCGTCAAGGTTTGTTGAAGAAAGCGACACACAACATCGGGAATTTCTTCAGTCTTTGCTAGAGAAGTTTCAAACGGGTATTGGTAGAATCAGATACATTTGACCAATTGCCAATCGGACAGATCTTGCTTTACCATCACGGCTTTGCCGTAAATTGGTTATTTTTCTTACGTGCCACCAACCCAGAGAAAGATTCTGTTTGATTGGTACTATCTCGTCCACAGATGGACGTCTGTTAACGGACCTTTTTGGAGTTTTCATGTCGATTCTTTGAGCTTCCCAGGCCAGGCCAGTTTACACCACCAAACTTACGCCAAACCATACCTCGACCAAAGTCAAGTTTGGGGAAAGTTTGGTGGAAGTTTGATGGTGTAACCATACACCAAACGTCCACCAAACTTTACACCAAACTACCACCAAACTGCCAGACTAAGTTTGGTCCCTTAGCAATTCTCACCAAACGTTTGGTGAAACTGACCAATGAGAATCCACCAGAAAGTCACATGCCCGTGTCTGTGCTATATATTATACACTTGCTTAGATATTTTTAATGCATTTGTTTCCGCCCTTCGTCACCTTTTTATTTTGTATATGTATGTTAAATATCAGCAATCCAGAAAGGTTGAAATCAGCGTGATAACCTACTCTCAACGTCCGGAGATGTGGCTTAGTGGTAGAGCGTTCTACTCTTAAACCAAAGCTCGGCGGTTCGATCCCCGCCCTGTACACTTTTCTTCACATCTTTCAGATCCTGATTTCAACCTTTCACATCTGGCGACCGTGACAGGACGAGAGGAAATGCTACCGTAATTCAGTAATTGAAAATTGAGGAAAATTTCAACGTTAAAAAGTAGATCTCACACAAATCCCATGAGACCAGTTATGAGGAACGTATCCTGGCACGTTTACCCATTTACCCACAAGAAAGAAACTACAAATAGAAGTTAAGAGAATTAAAGCTAGAAGTGGTAGCAAAATGGAAGTCATAGCCAGGCGAAATAGTAACAGAATAACATTGCAACCAAACTAAATATAGGAAACCAAGTATTCAGAAAACAGAAAAAGAATCCCGCATAGAAAGTTAGACAAAACGATAAAAATTACTAGAAAAACAATAGAAGTACAACATTCATACACACATTCATGGATCCAGTACAATCACACTCACAATTATCCTAATGCAAACATACAAAGCAAACATACAAACTAAGGGCATCGATCTGAAGGTCTCATAGGGCAAATTAGTCTACGCTTGATCGTCTTCCAACAGCTATCCCGTAGGCTTCTATCATAAAAAATGTACTTTTTTGCAGCAGAGGCAATTTCTTCGAGCATTTCTGTGGAGCATTCACCATGCTAGCTGGAGGGCTGCTGCTTAACAGATGTGTTCTGCGCAAATACACCCAGGGACGTTTTTTAGTTGCCCCGATTGCTGCTGTCTAGCTAAAGTAATCGCTTGACAAATTAGGAAAAAGTAGGCAAAATACAGGTTACGCACACATTACAGCTTATTTCTCCACAACGAAGAGCGATTTCACGATAAATAAAAAAGCTATTTGATGGAGGTATCGAATGATATAACCGATGTCACGCGAAAAAATTTACTTGAGTCTGCAAAAAATCTAGAAAATTATATATACTTCTTCTAAAATATGTTAAAAATACTTTAGAAAAGCAACATTATTTTCGTGGTACGCATTAAAAAGAGATTAAACTTGGTACAATGCTTCCTTTTCCAATTTTTTATTTCTTATTTAATTTTCCATTTAATATTTCTAATACTGCTTTCCAATACATTACGTGAATTCTGAAGGCTGGAAACCGTCCTTTTAAATTCTTTAACGGAATAGCGGAAACAAAACAAATAAATAACATTTGTTTCCTCACGAATCCGAATTGTGTTGTAGCTTAAACTCGTAGTATTTACTTCTTGCAGTTTTGTTTCTATATGTAGAAAGCAAGCTTTGGTTGAGTAATGGAATGAGGCTCGTTTGCTTATTGCGTTTTGAATTAAAAGCCTCAATGCAATTATGAAGCGATGACTTATACTTAAACGGTTTTGATAATAATTGGACGATTTCGGATTTTGAATTAGTTTTTTCTAGTCCCATATCAATTTTGCAATATATACTTAATTTGTTGTGTTTGTTTTTCTGTTGCAGGACTTTTTGCCGTTTTTCGTT
Source organism: Trissonchulus latispiculum (assembly GCA_030248195.1). NCBI lineage: Eukaryota > Metazoa > Nematoda > Enoplea > Enoplida > Ironidae > Trissonchulus > Trissonchulus latispiculum. The sequence continues at coordinate 27,874 of JASAND010012127.1, forward strand.
TTCTATGTACAGTCAGTAATAGTAGTAATAACATTGTACAGTTAATAATTGCATTGGTAGTTGTTGTACAGATTTTTGTGTTATCTATGCTTATCGGAATATACCTAAAAAGCAACATTTCGCGAAAAACTCAAAAATACTTCAGTTTATATACTAACTTTGTTGTTTGTGCTTATTCAAAGATTGTGTTGTATATGTTAGTATGTATATGATTTTCTGATTTTCGGAGCTTTATGAACGTTTGATATCTGTGTCGCTTGCAATCTTGAACGATCTATCTCTAGTTTAGCCGCAAA